>CAUYLG010051495.1:0-130339 GCA_963573385.1 Cacajao melanocephalus | reverse complement strand
TGAAAATGGCCATACTGCTCCAAGTAATTTATAGATTCAATGTTATCCCCATCAAGCTACCATTGACCTTCTTCACAGAACTGGAGAACTTGTTAAAAGGCAGATTGCTGGGTGCCACCTCGGGATTTCAGATTTATTAGTTTTCTTATTTTGTTTAATGGATTATAATCTTTCCTATGTATTATTATTTTTAGTACTTATGTATAATGTAACAAAATAATGTTATTATAAACATCTATTATTTATAATAATGTTTATTTATAAGCATTATTTATTTTGATGTTCAAATTGTCCACCATTTGATAATGGGAGTCTTTCCACGCTGGATTCTGTGTTCATTTGATATGCACCCATCGTATCTTGCTTTCTGCACAAGATTCCTGGCTCACATAAGACTTTCTCTGCTGCAGTCTTGGAATTAGCCATTTTCCAAGGACCCATGTTCCTTTCAGTGGAAAATTGTATGTATAAATCAAGATCTGGGTTTTGGGTGTGGTCATTGTTAATGAGGTGCCACACTTCCAGCCCTATGAGTGGCCAGAGCTAGCAAATACATGTATGTAATATGTGATATATATCAAAAACATGTACAAATATGCATGTGTGTATATAAACACATTTGTGTCTGTATTTCTATTTTGTTTATATATAAAAATATATTATTAGATATATTAAAAAATAAAATACTCTCTTTCTCTCTATGTGTGTGGGTATATATATACCCACACAATATATATGTATTTATATAGTGATATATATATATTTATATAGTGATATATATACATAAATATATGTCTATATACACATATATATTCATACATATACATATATATACATATATACATACATACATATATATGTATATATCACTATATATATACATATATACATATGTATGTGTATATATATCACTATATAAATATATATACACATATATTTATATATATAAATATATACATTTATATATAAATATATATACACATATATGTATATATACACATATACATATATACATATATATACATATACATATATACATATATACACATATATATGTGTATATATGTATATATGTGTATGTGTATACATATATACATACACATACACATATATACACATATATATGTGTATATATACACACATATATATACACATATGTGTATATATGTGTATATATGTATATATGTGTGTATATATATGTATATATATGCATATATATGTGTGTATGTGTATATATATGTGTATGTGTATATATATCTGTATACTAGAAAACACATATATATGTATATATATGTATATACAAGAATACACATATATATGTATATATATGTGTATATATACATATATATGTGTACATATATATATAGTGATTCATGTGATACATTCTGTTCCAACACAATATTGTAAGTTTTTATGCTAAAGGCACAATACAAATTATTTAGTTCAAGTGTTGGAAACAAGTAATACCACATCCCTTCCTTTGAAATATTTGGCTTTGTTGTAATCGTTGTAACCGTTTTCCTCCTTTGCATGAGAAGTTTCTGACTTCATTCATGCATTTGTCTGACAGCCCTCTTTTCTGGAGTTACTGCTTCCTTCAGAATTAACAGCATGTAGCTTTTCTTTCTCCTTATTTCTGATGACCTGTTTTGAAATTTTCATGGAACTCATATTTTCTCCCTTTCCGTATTTGTAACGCCCTTCCCCTTCTCATCTACACAGATGGGCAACTCAGCACGGGAAGTCAGAGCCAGAGCTCTGAAGCGAGAAACTTGGCTCCCGGCATCTTCCTGTGCTTACCTGTTTGATCCGTCATCCTATATGCAGCCAATCTCTGAGCTCCACCACCACTGCCTATCCATGTGGGGACCCACCTTTGCTCTGTGTTTGCACTCTGACTCCCTGTTCCAGGCAGCCACTCTGTGTGGACACCCTCCCCACCCAGCTCAGGCTTGGACTGCTACACTGTGTTGCCTGCCTGTCTAGATGCCCTTCTGACCGCTCTTAGTCCCCAAGGGCCACCCACCTCTGCCTGCTCTGGCTTTGATTTTCCACACTGGGTATCTCTCATCGGGGTGCTCTCCTGTCTTGCTTGGTTGGGCTCTGACTCTCCATGCCAGACCATCCCCCATCCTATTGATGCCTTCTTTATCCTGCCCAGGCTCTGACTTCTCATGCTAGATACCCCTCTTATCGATGCCCTCTTTACTGCACTGGGGTTCTGACACCTACTGTGGGCCACTGCCCCTGTCTACCCACACCATAGACACCTGCCTTGCTCTTCCTTAGCTAATCACTTTAGAACCGAAATGTTCAGGAAGGGAAGGCCTCAACTGGATTGTTTAAACTATGAAGAAATGGAAGCCCCATGGTTTGCCCAGAGTCACAGAGCAAATTAATGGCAGCCTCCATACAAATCCAGGTCTCCCTGAGTATAAGCTGGCTGAAGACAGGGATCTTGTCTCTTGTTCACTATTTTATCCTCGGTGCCTAGTACAATGTCTGCATTGAGTAGAATGAAAGAATAAATGAATTATTTCCTGTTTAACTCTTTTCCTTTTCTTCTTTGTCATCCTGATGTGTGTGTGTTGTGTGTGTGTATAAATATTGGTGACTCTTTACACATTTGTCTATTATCAGTAGTGATTCATGCCCTTACATAAATGTCAACATCTTAATTTCTCCACCTAGGAATTTCATCAATTTCATGAATTTCTGGAATTTCTAGCTGGATAGATGGCAAGCCTTATAAATCTTGTCATGTGGTTAAGGACACGGAAGCCCTAAAAAGCAGCAGTCATGACAGCATCCCAGGACTCCAGGACTTCCACCAGCTGTGGAAGAGAGGATGTGTGATCACCACCAAAGTTAGTTTTCTAGTCACTAGTCTATAATCCCTTCAAAAGATTCAGAATGCTGCAAGAGAAAAACACCATCACCAGACGGCAAACATGAGACCCATGATCCGTTCCTTCAGTCACGCTGTTCAACTAAGACCATTCTGCAGATGATCTCACAGGGCAGTGCTTCTAAAGCATATTCTGAAGAACCCTGACTCTGAGAGATCCTTCTTGAGAAGAGGATTCTGCGGTCAAATAACATTGAGAACATATTTACCTACGTGTCTTCTCTAGCAATTCACAATGGACGTGAGCATCTCAAAGGCTCTAAGAAATGCTAGAGTGGAGAAAACTGTTTAACTTTGTGTAACCTGGCGTCATCCAAATTTACTTAACCGTAGAACTCCTGTGTAGAATAATGCCAGGCTCAGTCTCATTTCCTCATTCATGAAAAGGGCAAACACACTATGTTACCTGGGGTTTTTACACAGAGTGAATGATGTAAACATATGTAAAGTATACGGCATCATCCTTGGTATGCCCTGGGCATATGATAGGTGTTAATTCCTTTTCTTAGATTTATTATTTATTGAAAACCATTGTTATTAAAAAAGTTATACATATTTATTTATAATAATAGAAAAACTACACAAGGTTAAAACTTCAAACCATAAAAGGGATATAAAATTTAAAAACTCTCTCTTACCTCAGATTCCTCAGATTCCCAAGAGGAATTTTTTTCATGTACCTTTCCAGACATTTTCTGTGCATGTATATGCAGACATATCAGAAACAGATTTTTAAAAATCCATTCCTAGTAAATGAGATAATGGATTTGCATTCATTTATTTTATATTTCTGCAGCGTACTTCTAAGTTCTTCTATTTTGTGCTACCTCAATGTGTTTTACTGAAATTCTTGGGAGGGGTAAAGTTAGGGCCTTATGTTTATAGAGAAACATTTATAAAGTGAATGTCACGGAGAATTGGAAAAAATACATAGTTGTTTGGGAGTTAACTAAAGATCAGTTTAAGTGTAAAACCTTTTTTTGGTAAAGCCTTGCTTAATACTTTCTGAAGGAATTAACGGGCTGGTATATAGGTATTAATGGGCTAGTACATAGATTTCCAATTTATGATAATTTGTTCACCATGGTGAAAAGCAATATGCATTTCGTAGAAACCGTATTTGGGGTACACATACAACCATTCTAATTTTCACTTTCACTATAGTATTCAATATATCACATGGGATATTCAATACTTTATTACAAAATAGACTTTGTAATAGATGATTTTGCCCAATTTTATGCTGTTGTAAGTGTTTTGGGCACATTTAAGGTAGGCTCACCTAAGCTAGGATGTTCAGCAGGTTAGGTGTATTAAATGCATTTTGACTTAAGATATATTTTAACTTAAGGTGGATTTATTGGGATGTAATCCCATTGTAAGTCAAGGAGCATCTGCACTCTGTAATAACTAAATGTGATGATCTTTCATTTTAGCAGTTTTGACTTGTCTTATAGGTAGCTATATCTAGGTATCTCACCCCTGAGAAAATGAGTTCTTTGAGGACCCTGTTCATGTCTTGTACCAGTTTGGGCACATTAAAGGCATTTAATATGGATTTGATGAACCGAGGGAGCATCCAGAGAGGACCGGAGCATCGGTTCTCTCCACCAGAACCAAACTGTGATTAAGGAGGTGAATGCTCATTTGTTTGTTCTTTCAGGTAAGGGTGGAGGATAGGGAAGGAGAATGTGGGAGCCTGGGCTGGCGAGGGTCAGAGCTGTGTCTGTAGAGACACCAGTTTGTAGCTACTCTGATGATGTATTAGTTACCCAGAGCTGCTCTAAGAAAGTACCACAAACTGGGTGGCTTGAACAACAGCGATGTATTGTCTTGCAGTGTTGGTGGCTAGAAGTCCAAAGTCAAGGTGTCAGCAGGGCGAGTTTCTTCTGAGGGCTCTCTTTGGCTTGTAGATGGCCATCTTCTCTCTCTGTCTCTTCAGATCATCGTTCTCTATGCATATCTATGTTCAGATTTCCTCTTCTTATAAGGACAACAGCCATATTGATTAGTGACCACTCTAATGACCTCATTTTAACTTGTTCACCTCTGTAATAACCGTATCTCCATATAAGGCCCTATTCTGAGATGCTGAAGGTTAGGACTCCAACATACGAATTTTGGAGGAGACACAATTCAGCCCATAGCAGATGGGTGATCTTGCTGGGCCTTAGTGCTTTTCAAGACCCACCCTGTGCCAGTATGCCCACTCACCAACTGCAGCTGTCAAAATGTAGCCTCCTTAAAGAAATGCAAGTGCTGGAATCATGTGTGGTGATTGCCGTTTATCCTCTTGTTGACAGCCTAGTTCATTTCCCAGAGCGTGTTTTTGTGTGGCCTGAAGCACCTGCCGGTCTGTCTCTGCTGTACCCTCCTGAGACAAAAACACAGGAAGCTGAGCCACAGATGACCACTGGCATCCACTGCCTTCGTGATTTCCTCTTTGGTTTCTTCTGTTTCGTTCACTCCCTTCATTCTGTGGCTTGTCTGGACAGTCGCTCTTTGACCCTCGTAGCTAGCCCCTCCCCTTCTTCTTTATTGCCCCAAGTTATCTCCCTATTCTCATAACTCTAATCACTTTTTTCACATTCTCCTTCAGTGAAGGATGAGGAAATTGCAAGCAGAGTATGCACCTTTTATTAGGAGATTCAAACTGCATCTTGCTGGATTACCCTCAAAAGTCCTAACATATAAAGTCCGACAGATCACTCATGGGAGGACTTCTTTTTCTGTTTAGAATACTTTCTGATTCAACTTATTAGCTCAAGAAGAAAAGAAGCTAGTTGTTTCTCACCCGGGAGTGGATGTGTGTTTTGGCCTTGCCATGGTTTCCTGCCGTGCCTGGAACATCAGGGTGCTGGTGACTGTCGTGTGTGGGCTACTGACTGGCATCATTTTGGGAATGGGCATATGGAGGATTGTGGTCAGGATCCGTACAGGTAATGTTGTCCTGCTATGTTTACCTCAAAGCAAGAGAAGGCATGGGGCCTCTGTCCCTGCCACCTGATGCACCAGTACTGGGAGGTACCTCGTCCAGTCTGAGGCATCCCACCAAGGTGCTATTTATGGGATATAAAAGACCCAGTCAGTTGAGCCTAGCAGATGGTGGAATAGAAATGAATACATGTGAGTGTGAATGGGCCGGGGGAAGCGTGACGTAATTGACTTCACCTCTTTCTCTTTTAACTCCAGACTGAATTGGTAGCAGAGTAATAATTAAAGCAATTGGTAACACATATTTAGGTCTGTTTGGCTAAATTCAGGAAAAGGGTAAATCGTTATGAAGGGGGACACACGCATGCATCAAACACATACACACATGTGCATAACACACACACAACCAAACATGCACAGAGTGAAATTTCATTTTAAGAGAGAAGTTTAAGGTCCTCACTAAGGTTTAAGTGAAATGATCTCAGGGTTTGCACACAAATTTCCCACTTTCCAGATGTAGGAAACTAATCAACAATTTAAAAACCATTTTTAAAATGACTTTCCTGATTATTCAACAAATATTTGAATATTCGTGTGCCACAGCTGGCCTGGGAAAGGAGGAGGTAGGAGGGGAGGTAGTGTGTAAAACAACGTTAAAGAAAAGCCCACTGGAACTCAGAACAGAACATTTCAATGATCTTAATGCTGGATCCCTTGGGCTGCAGAGCGTCTCCATAAAGGAATTCGAAGTTGGATGTTCTACATACTCTTTTTCATAAAAATCAGAGAAAGCTTCTAATGAAACAATAAATATAATGCCAATCAGGAAAGGCAGCAGGAGAGGTAGTATGCCCTCTGAGCAGGTAATTGGGGAGGACAGAAGGTTGGGGAGCTGGCAGGAGCGGGGAGCATGGCTGCAAAGGTTCTCTGTTGAAGACTGCCAGAGGGGTCTGACATATTTGCTGCTGAAGGAGTGGTAGCTGAGGATGGATCCATCCTCCCTCTACCCCACTGCCCTAACCAGTATTTACAGAATACTGTTTCAATAGTATTTAGAGAACTAGACTGAGAAAATTTACCAGAACAAAAATAGGAAAATTAAAACTTGAAGCAAACGTATTTTTGTTTGTTTAAGGTTGTAAAATAGTTTAATTCAGGTTAAAAAATTATGAACTCTGGATTTTACCGCATTAAGGCTGCCAGATTTGTAAGACCTCATTTAAAGCGCATACTTCACAAAGTTTTTCCTTCCTGGCTTCCTGCCTTCCTTCCCTCCCTTCCTTTTTTCCTTTATATAAGTGACATCTACTTTTGAAAGGAAATTTATGGTGACTTATTAAGGACACATTTATAACAAAACCATTAAAAACAAGGACCAAAGTACAAACACAACATAAGAAAGAGTGCAGGGTGGGGACATAAAACATGAAAGTTCAAGGCCTAGAGGGAGTTGCTTAAAATAAATAGAAAATATATTCCTGAACTCTCTGAGAGCTAAGATCCAAAAGAAAGCATAATAAGTAATAAAGATCCCATGTCTAACAGTAGAGGCATATAAGCTCCTCAAAAAGACAAACTTTTCTCTTTTTCTGAGTAGCATTTTTCAGTTGACTGTTTATGTGAGGGATATCTCTTAGCTTTGGCGTAAGCCCAGTGGAAAAGGAGAGGATTACCACTATCATTTAAGAAAAAGAATGAAAGAATGGCACTGTTTGCTATTACTATTTTGCCTTGTACATTTTATTGACAGTGCATTTGAGTTAGCAAATTATTTCATTTCACTCCACTTCACTCTATTTCTTTTTATCCTATCCCATCCCATCCTATGTATTTGTTGAATGTTCTTGCTTTGGTCCCTTTACTCAGGTATAGACATAAATAGTTTTTACATTTATTTTATTTATGTATTTATTTTTGAGACGAAGTCTCACTCTGTCGCCCAGGCTGGAGTGCAGTGGCACGATCTTGGCTCACTGCAACCTCTGCCTCCCAAGTTCAGGCAATTCTCCTGCCTCAGCCTCCTGAGTAGCTGGGATTACAGGCGTGTGCCACCACGCCCAGCTAATTTTTGTATTTTTAGTAGAGATGAGGTTTCACCGTGTTGGTCAGGCTGGTCTCGAACTCCTGACCTTGTGATCCACCTGCCTCAGCCTCCCAAAGTGCTGGGATTACAGGTGTGAGCCAGTATGCCTGGCCACATTTTTTTTTTAAGGGGGAGAGAGGTCACACATATCTCTGAGAAACTGATGAAAGATATCAATGTCTTAGTAGGGAAAATAGACATAAACACACAAAATTTTGCATAAATTAATTTTATTGCATTCAAAATTTGTTTTGTCTATATTATAAATACAACATATAAATTAAGTCTCTCACATTTATTTTTCTTGAAAAAATAATGGCCTCATTGTGAAAAATAGAAACAAATTTCAAATTCTGCTGAGTAAATTTCATTAAGAAGTTTCTCTGATCTGGGAGTAACCACTGACGTACAATATTTATGCTATTTATACATTTAATTATTATAATACCTATAGTTTCAAAAATTCTTACTATGATCTAGGTACTATGCTAAAAACTTAGGGCAAATCCCAGTTTTGTCAGAAGCCCAGGCTTTTCACATTGGACGTTCTTCATAGGAAAACACAAGGAGTATAGCTTTTGGGTCCCCTCACTCTTGATGATGAAAGTAAAATGAACACACAATTAAACTTTATTATATTTCTTTCCATCGACATTTTCCAACTGGTGCTAAGCCTGATGTAATCATAGACAGATGTCCATGATCATAATGGTAGAAAATGTTTTCTTTAACTCCTCTCAAAATGAGAGTATCTTAATCTTAAAACACATGAACAGCGCCTTACTTGGTGGTATTCTACACCTCTCTTGGCTCGTAGGATTTCCTGCTGTTTGCCACCAGGACTGTTTTTTTTATTTACCCCCACTTCTCTCCAGATATTCTAACCTTCATTCTCTACCACGGGATACATCTGTTCCCCAGTCCTACAAGAGACTTAAGGATATTGAAATATTCCCAGTCCCCAAGGTCTGACTTCATAGCATTGATAATTGTTATTTTATTTTTTGAGATGGAGTCTAGCTCAGTCTCCAGGCTGGAATGCAGTGGCGTGATCTCGACTCACTGCAACCTCTGCCGCTTGGGTTCAAGCGATTCTAATGCCTCAGCCTCCCGAGTAGTTGGGACTACAGGCGCCCACCACTACACCAGACTGATTTTTGTATTTTTGGTAGAGACGGGGTTTCACCATGTTGGCCAGGCTAGTCTCGAACTATTGACCTCAAGTAGCCTCAGCCTCCCAAAGTGCTGGGATTACAGGCGTGAGCCACTGCACCTCGCCTGATAATTCTTACACTGTGGAAAATACGGGTTTTTGTGAAAGGTCAATGAGAGTTTATTGTTTGTCAAAAAATAATCTGACCATAGATACTTGGCTTTAATTTCACTCAATTACAGTACTTCTACCAGAGGCAAACTCAATAAATCTAACTCATGTGACTCTTCCTGGAGAATACTTGCATTTGGGTTTAAAAAAAAAAAAGAGTCCAGAGCAGTGTTTTCTGGAGGGAGAAAGTTGGGTTTTAGGCAGCTGTAGTGTTCTTTTGTCTTAATCCTGGTATTGTAAATGTCTCTTCTGCTCCTTAACCTGTCACCCTTCTTGCTTCCTCACATAATCACCCCCTAAATTAAAAAAAAAAGTCTATGAAAGGGAAGGGTTTTTTAAAATAAATTTATTCCAATTTGGCTATGTAATTGACTGAGGGGCATGGGTTATTTTAATATCAGAATCAGTGATGTTTAAAGTGTTGATTCCATTTTAAAAGTCATTTTCTTAAACTAAGAGGCTAGAATCTTGACTTCGTGGATTATTCCTGGATTTCCAGGTATTAAATACTTTTACTTGAAAGTTTGGATATGTCCCCCACCTGTGGTTCTTCGATGACACACATATTGAAGATCTAACATGGAATATAGTGTTTAAAGTGGGTACTTGAGAATACAGGGGAAAATGTAACAGAGTAGGGGAAAGAAAACTCTGGAGCCAGACTGCTTGAATTTAGATCCCAATGACGCCACTCACTAGCTTTGAGCAAATTATTAACTTTGAGCAAATTATTCATTTCTGAGTCTCAGTTTTCTAACCTATTATAGGCATAATTGTAAACCCTATCTTATAGGGCTGATATGAGGCTTAAATGAGTCAATATATTAAAAAGTTTAAGATGATGTCTAGTACCTTGTAAGTACTCAATAATTGTTGGCTACTATCCTTTAGGTATTTTTAGATAATTCATTGCAGAGCATAGTTTTCTCCACTCCCTGATTTATACCTTGAATAGATACCATTGACCTAGATTGGACCTTTGGATTGAGACTCAAATTAGCAATTCAAAAATTTACAGTAGGTTTAATCATTAAGTTCAATTGACTAGCTCAAAACAGAAACAGAAACAGTTCTAAGAACTGCCACATCTTCCTGCATTTGCCTTTCAATACTTATGCTACACCACACCATCAGGGGAAATGTTTATTAAAATATTTAGCCATGCATATATTTTAAAGTATAATAAGAATTCAAACAATTATACTTCTTATTTCAAAGTATAATAAGAATTAACAAAGGAAAAAATATTTAACCAGTTTATTGAAATATTAACCAGGTAGTTAACACTGGACAAACTTTACCTTAAATAAAGATTATACTTTATGTATTTTATTGGTATAAATCTTTCAGGTTTTCTTCTTTACAACCAGAATAAACTTTCCTAAACATTGTCCTCTCATTTAAGAGTTACCTTTATCATCACCAAACTATTTCAGATTAGGACAAATGAGAGAGATGCCTGGATTTTAAAGCCCAAAAGGCTAAGCCAGGTACTAGAAAGGATCTGCAGATGAAATTTCTTAGACTAAGGAAATGTATTTTTATTTTCTTATTTATTAAAACCAAACTTTTCAAAACAGACTCTAATTTTGTCTAGTTTGGGAGAAGAAATTAATATTTTCTATTTGGAATCTTTAGTATTATTTTATGCTACTTTCCCAAGCAGCCTGTGTGTGTGTGTTGTATATGTTTTATATTTAAACTTCCAAGATGTGTAGTAAAAGCATCAAAAAGCATTGAAAATAGGGCTAATAGGCTAATAATTCTAGAAATATTACTTTGTACAATTTAAAAGAATTTAGAAAAAATCATTATTATTATGCTGGTGTTACAAAAGAAAAATATTACTGTTAAATATGTTTCAAAATATGGGGGCTTCAAATAAAAGGAGGCTGATGCTGCCTGTCCCAATCAATGGGAAAGGCAGGCCCTGTGAGGAGGGAGCAGAGGCACTCAGTCAGTTACAAGGAGATCTGAGTCTATTACCTGCTCTGCTACCGATTAATTACTGATCTGAAAGAAATCACTCAGCCTTTATGTAGAATGAGGGGGTTGGGTTGATGAATAACTAATGTCACTTTTTTTCAAGGTCATAATTCTAAAACAGGTTATATGATGTGAACAAGCCACTTAATCTTTCTGAGTCTGACTTTCTTTATGTAAAAATACAGTCTTAAAGATACCAGTACGATTTTTGCTGTATTTCGTGGATAATTTAGGTATTTCAGAGGCTAGAGTCTTGAAGTACGTAGCACAAGGTGTTAACCATGTGATTGTGACAGAGGAGTTGCTAGTTCAGCTTGGAATAGATATCCTCAACCAAGACGCAAACGGCAAAGAAGCCAGGCAGCAAACGTTAGTTGGGTACCTTCTATTCAACGGCATTGTGCGAGGATTTGGAGATATAGGTCAAGACCCTTGTTCTAAAAATTGGCAAATTATTTCTTAACTTTAAGAAGTGACTCAACTTACAGCAAAAAGGCAGAATGAGTAGACATGGATAGATCTCCTTCTTGTTTGCAAACATAGAAGTTATAAATAAAATATGACAATAATTCATATATGCAAGTAGGCTTTTGTTCTTGAAGAAAAATCACAGGTGGCAGAAATAAAGAGTAAAGTCTATACTTATGAGGGTGAGCAGGCAATGGTGAAATTTCAGTGCATTCATGGGGACAGGAGGCATGGTTTCTGTGCTGTGTCAAGCAAGGGAGCTGGGCCTGAGCCACCAGCATAATACCTAAATCTTAAGGAGTAGGATCAACCAAGAAAATGAGATTAGAAAAATTCTACTCACTAGTCCAAATAAGCATTCAATAACACTATCATCTGTTCAGGGCCATGAGTAAGGGGAAAAAAAAGTCACTACCAGTAATCGAAACCCCAGGCTTTCCAATCTAAATTAGACCTACTATACAGTACAGAAATCTCCAATTAAAAATAATCCTAAAAATAGGCTGGGCATGCTGGCTCACACCTGTAATCCCAGCACTTTGGGAGGCTGAGGCGGGCAGATCACCTGAGGCTGGGAGTTAGAGACCAGTCTGACCAACATGGGGAAACCCTGTCTCTACTAAAAATACAAAATTATCCAGGTGTGGTGGCGCATGCCTGTAATCCCAGCTACTCGGGAAGCGGAGGCAGGAGAATTGCTTGAACCCAGGAGGTGGAGGTTGCGGTGAGCTGAGATTGCATCGTTGTACTCCAGCCTGAGCAACAAGAGTGAAACTGTCTCAAAAAAAGAAAAAAAGATAATAATCCTAAACCTAGTTTAAGATTACTACTGATGGTGCCCCAGGATCATAAAACAAGTAATCATGAAATTTTCCTGTAGAAATATTTTCACAAAGAAGACCCATAAAAGTCTCATAGAAGAATAATAAAAAAAATAAAGATGAGTTTACAGTCCCAAATTGCACATGAACCATGATGCTGCAGAGACATCAGATGTGATCAAAAGGATGAACCCTCCCAGAGTTGGATATGACAAAACAATCTGAAAGAGAATATAAAATGTGTTTAACAAGATTAAACATTTAAAATATAAGAGAAAAATAAACCAAAGAAAAATATAGTATTTTTAAAAAGAATAGGAGAATTTGAAAAAGAACCAAATAGCACTTTTAAAATGGAAAATATTACAATAACAAAAGAATTAATGAGTGATTTAAAAGGAAATTAGAAAACATTAAGGTGCTGAGCATGGTGATTCATGCCTGTAATCCCAGCATTTGGAGTCTGAGGCTGGAGTGTCACTTGAAGCCAAGAGTTTGAGACCAGCCTTGGCATCTCTACAAAACACAAAATATTATTTAAAAAATAGCCAGGCATGGTGGCACCTGCCTGTAATCTCAGCTACTTGGGAGACTGAGGCAGAAGGATCTCTTGAGCCCAGGAGATGGAGGCTACAGTGAGCTGGGATCACGCCTCTGCACTCCAACCTGGGTAACAGAGGGAGACCCTGTCTCTACAAAGCAAACAAACATGCCAAAAAAGCGCCCCCCTCAACCCTAATAATTAAAGAGAAAACTAGAGAATGGAAAAGAAAACTAGGAAACTGTAATTCAGCATAGCAATATAAACAGATGTTAACAATAATGAGGTTAAGAAACTTGATATATAGAAGGCTAAAGCCCAGCAGGGTCTACCAGACATTTCAGAAGAGAGTAGAATATATGGGAGAGGTAACTCTTAAAGAAGTAATAACTAAAAAGTTTTCTCAATTGAAGAATGACTTTTCAAGTAGGAAAAGCAAAAACAAACCACATCATGGTAAAATTGCAGAACATCAGATAAAGGAAATTTAAAAGACGTTTATAGAAAAAAGACTCCCCCAAAATAAATAAAAATTGGGAAGTAATATTTTCAGTGTTGTCAACCCAGAATTTCACACCTTATCAAACTGAAAATCAACAGTGAGGGAAAAATGAAAGCGCTTTCAGATAAACACTGGAGAATCTGTCACTCATAGACCCTGGCTGAAAGAATTATTAAATCATATACGTCAAAATGCAAGAAATTGAATCTAGAAGGAAGAAATGCGATACAGACACACTTTGCTTTATTGCACATCATAGATATTGTGTTTTTTTTACAACTTGAAGCTTTGTAGCAAGTCCGTGTCAGGCAGGTCGGTTGGTTCCATTTTTCCAACAGCATATGCTCACGTCCCATCTCTGTGTCAGTCACATTTTGGTAATTCTCACAATATCTAAAACCTTTTCATTACTGGTATTTCTGTTATGGTGATCTGTGATCCTGATCTTTGGTGTTACTATTGCAATTGTTTTTGGGTGCTATGAACCATGTCCATGTAAGGTGGCAAACATAATAAATGTTGTATGTGTTCTGACTGTTCTACAGACTAGCAAATCCCTAAACTCTCATACTCTTCCCAGGCCTTCCTGTTCCCCAAGACACAATATCGTTGAAATTAGGCCAATTAATAATCCTGCAATGGCTTCTTAGCGTTCAAGTGAAAGGAAGAGTTGGGTGTCTCTCACTTGGAATCAAAAGCTAGAAATGATTAAACTTAGTGAAGAAGGTGAGTGAAAGCTGAGAAAAGCAGAAAGCTAAGGTCTTGTGCCAGACAGTTAGCCAAATTGTGATTGCAAAGGAAAAGTTATTCAAGGAAATTGAAAATGCTACTCCAGTGAACACACAAATGGTTAGAAAATGGAAGTCTTTTTGCTGATATGAAGAAAATTTGAGGGGTCTAGATGGAAGATCAAACCAGCCACAACATTCCCTTAAGCTAAAACCTAATCTGGAACAAGGCTCTAACTTGTTTCAATTCTATGGAGGCTGATAGAGTTCAGAAAGCTACGGAAGAAAAGTTGCAATCTAGCAGACATTGGTTTATGAAATTTAGCGAAAAAAGCCATCTCCATAACATAAAAGTATAAAGGAAAGCAGCAAGTGCTGATGTAGAAGTTGCAACAAGTTATTCAGAAGATGTAGATATGATAAATGATGAAGATGGCTAAACTAAACAACACATTTTCCGTGTATAAAACAGCTTCTATTGGAAGAAGATGCCATCTAGGGCTTTCATAGCTAGAGAGGAGAAGTCAACATCTGGCTTCAAACTTCAAAGGAAAAGCTCTCTTGTTAGCAGCTGATACTGCTGGTGACCTAAAGTTGAAGCCAGTGTTTATTCACTGGTGGTTTAAGGATAAAACTGTTCCACTTCATCGGGTATTAGATTCTCATAAGGAGCGTGCCACTTAGATACTTTGCATGCACAGTTCATGTTAGGGTTTGTGCTCCTATGATAATCTAATGCTGCTGATCTGACAGGAGGTGAAGCTCAGGAGATAACACTCACTCGCCCATGGCTCACCTCCTTCTGTGTGGCCTGGTTCCTAAGAAACCATGGGCTGGTACCCGGGGTTGAGGACCCCTGTTCTAGAGTTTTATAGTTTTGCATTTTACATTAGATCTATGATTCATCTGAGATAATTTTTGTGAAAGATGTAAGTCTATCTCTAGATGATGATGATGATCATTTTTGCATATGGTTGTCCAGTTGTTCCAGCAACATTTGTTGAAAAGACTATCCTTCCTCTATTGAATTTCCCTTACTTCTTTGTTGAGGAGCAGTTTGATTATATTTGTGTGGTTTTATTTATGGAGTCTCTATCCTATTCTATTAATCTATTTGTCTATTCTGATGGGGTGTGAAATGATATTTCTGATGATTAAGATGCTGAATTATTTTCATGTGTTTCTTGCCTATTCACATATCTTCTTTTATTAAGTGTCTGTTCAAGTCTTTTGCCCACTTTAAAAAAAGTGTGCTCGGATTCTTATTATTAATGTGTATTCTTTACAATTTACAAATTACAATTCTAATCTACAATTAGATTTACAACTCTAATTTACACTTTTGGATACAATTCCTTTGTCAGATATATGTAACACATTTTCTCCCAGTCTGTGTCTTCCATTTTTATTGTCTTCTTCTTTTTTTTTTTTTGAGATAGAGTCTTACTCTGTTGCCCAGGCTGGAGTGCAGTGGCATGATCTCAGCTCACTGCAACCTCTGCCTCCCAGGTTCAAGCGATCCTCTTCCCTCAGCCTCCTGAGTAGCTGGAGATACAGGCATGCACCACCACACCCAGCTAATTTTTGTGTGTATATATATATATATTTTTTTGTTGTTGTTGTTTTTTTTGGTAGAGACAGGATTTCACCATGATCGCCAGGCTGGTCTCAAACTCCTGATCTCAGGTAATCCACAGTCTTGGTCTCCCAAAATGCTGGGATTACCAACAGGAGCCACCATGTCTGGTCTATTTTTATCTTCCTAACAGTGCCTTTGATGACAGCAGTTTTTAACTTGACTAAGGCTAATTATCCATTTGTTTTCTTTTATGCTTAGTGCTTTTGGGTCCTTTTTTATATATAAAAAATTTTTTGGCCCCAAATTGCAAATTATTCTCCTGTGTTTTCTTTGAGAAGCATTTTAGTTTTAGCTTTCTGATTTTAGGAATACAGTCCACCTCAGATTGAGTTTTGAGGGTGATTTGTTTATTCAGGTTATCTAGCACCATTTGTTGAAAAAACTTTCCTTTTTCTATTGAATTGCCTTGGTATGTCTTTAAAAAGATAACAAACCATACATGTTTTAACTATTTCTAACTTTTTGTTCTACTTCATTGATACATTTGTCTGTTTATGCTGATTCCATCCTGTCTGATTGCTATGGCTTTATTGTAAGCCATATGCTCAGTAATGTGAACCATCCAAATCTGTTCTTTTTTCCTATCTTTTAAAAACAATTTTATTTTACTTTAAGTTGCAGGACACAAGTGCAGAACTTGTAGGTTTGTTACATAGGTATATGTGTGCCATGGTGGTTTGCTGCACCTATCAACCTGTCATCTAGGTTTTAAGACCCACATGCATTAGCCATTTGTCCTAATGCTCTCCTTCCACTTTCCCCCTACTCCCCAACGGGCCCCAGTGTGTGTTGTTCCCCTTCCTGTGTCTATGTTCACTGTTCCACTGCCATTTATAAATGAGAACATGTGGTGTTTTGTTTTCTATTCCTGTGTTTGGTTGCTGAGTATGATGGCTTCCAACTTCATCCTGCAATGAACATTATCACATTCCTTTTTATGGCTGCATAGTATTCCTTGGTGTATATGCTCACATTTTCTTTATCCAGTCTATCATTTGTGGGCATTTGGGTTGGTTCCGTGTCTTTGCTATTGTAAATAGTGCTGCAATAAACATACATGTGCCTGTGTCTTTATAGTAGAATGATTTGTACTCCTTTGGATATATACCCAGTAATGGGATTGTTGGGCCAAATGGTATTTCTGGTTCTAGATCCTTGAGGAGTTGCCACACTGTCTTCCAGAATAGCTGAACTAATTTTCATTCCCACCAATAGTGTAAAGGCGTTCTTAATTCTCCACAGCTTTGCCAGCATCTGTTGTTTCTTGACTTTTTAGTAATCGCTATTCTGACTGTTGTGAGATATCTCTTTGTAGTTTTGATTTGCATTTGCATTTCTCTAACGATAAGTGTGATGTTGAGGTTTTTTTCATCTGTTTGTTGGCTGCATAAATGTCTTTTCAGAATTGTCTGTTCATATCCTTTGCTCACTCTTTGATAGGATCATTTTTTTTCTTATAAATTTGTTTAAGCTCCTTGTAGATTCTGTATATTAAACCTTCGCAATGAAGAGATTGCAAAAAATTTCTCCCATTCTGTAGGTTGCCTGTTCACTCTGCTGATCATTCTTTTGCTGAGCAGAAGCTCTTTAGTTTAATTCGATCCCATTTGTCAATCTTGGCTTCTGTTGCAATTGCTTTTGGTGTTTTTGTCATGAAGTCTTTTCAATGGTATTGCCTACGTTTTCTTCTAGGGTTTTTATGGTTTTGGGTTTTACATTTAAGTCTTTAATCTATCTTGAGTTAATTTTTGTATAAGGTGTAAGGAAGTGGTCCAGTTTCAATTTTCTGTATATGGCTAGCCACTTTTCACAGCACAGTTTATTAAATAGGGAATCCTTTCCCTAATTCTTGATTTTGTCAGGATTGTTGAAGACCAGATGGGTGTAGATGTGTGGTGTTATTTCTGAGGTTTCCATTTCTTACATTGGCTTATATATCTGTTTTGGTACCAGTACCATACTATTTTGATTACTGTAGCCTTGTCGTATAGTTTGAAGTCAGGTAGCAGGATGCCTCCAGCTTTGTTCTTTTTGCTTAGGATTGTCTTGGCTGTACAGGCTCTTTTTTGGTTCCGTATGAAATTTTAAGTAGTTTCTTCTAATTCTGTAGAGAAAGTCAATAGTAGTTTGATGGAAATAGCATTGAATCTATGAATTACTCTTGGCAGTATGACTATTTTCATGATATTGATTCTTCCTATCCATGAGGATGAAATATTTATACATTTGTTGGTGTCCTCTCTTATTTCCTTGAGCAGTGGTTTGTAGTTCTCCTTCATGAGCTCCTTCACATCCCTTGTTAGCTGTATTCCTAGGTATTTTATTCTCTTTGTAGAAATTGTGAATGGGAGTTAATTTATGATTTGGCTCTCTGCTTGTCTATTATTGGTATATAGGAGTGCTTATAATTTTTGCATATTGATTTTGTATCCTGAGACTTTGCTGAAGTTGCTTATCAGTTTAAGGAGTTTTTGGGCTGAGACGATGGGGTTTTCTAAATATAGCATCATGTCATCTGCAAACAGAGGCAATTTGATTTTCTCTCTTCCTATTTGAATACCTTGTTTTCTTTCTCTTGCCTGATTGCCTTGGCCAGAACTTCCAATACTGTGTTTGAAGAGGAGTGGTGAGAGAGGTCATCCTTGTCTTATGCCAGTTTTCAAAGTAAATGTTTTCAGTTCTGCCCATTCCGTATGATATTTGCTGTGGGTTTGTCATAAATAGCTCTTATTATTTTGAGATATATTTCATCAATACCTAGTTTATTGACAGTTTTTAACATGAAGGGCTGTTGAATTTTGTCAAAGGCCTTTTCTGCATCTATTGAGATAATCATGTGGTTTTTGTCATTGGTTCTGTTTATGTGATGGATTATGTTTATTGATTTGCTATGTTGAACCAGCCTTGCATCCTAGGGATGAAGCCAACTTGATTATGGTGGGTAAGCTTT
Source organism: Cacajao melanocephalus (assembly GCA_963573385.1). Taxonomy (NCBI): domain Eukaryota; kingdom Metazoa; phylum Chordata; class Mammalia; order Primates; family Pitheciidae; genus Cacajao; species Cacajao melanocephalus. Next base: position 111,455 of record CAUYLG010051495.1, on the reverse strand, counting down.
TTGATATGCTACTAGATTAGATTTACCAGTATTTTATTGAGGATTTTCACATTGATGTTCATCAGGGATATTGGCCTGAAGTTTTCTTTTTGTGTATGTGTGTCTCTGCCGGGTTTTGTTATCAGGATGATGCTGGCCTTATAAAATGAGTTAGGGAGGAGTCCCCCTTTTTCAGTTGTTTAGAATAGCTTTAGTAGGAATGGTACCAGCTCCTCTTGGTATCTCTGGTAAAATTCAGCTGTGAATCCATGTCATCCTAGGTTTTTTTTCGGTTGGTAGGCTATTTACTGCCTCAATTTCAGAACTTATTATTGGTCTATTCAAAAATTTGACTTTTTCCTGTTTTAGTCTTGGGAGGATGTATGTGTCCAGGAATGTATCCGTTTCTTTTAGATTTTCCAGTTTGTTTGCATAGAGGTGTTCTTCTTTTGGCTTTTCTAAGCCTTTGGCATTTCCATAAAAATTTTAAATCTGCTTGTATAATTTCTCTAAAAAAGTCTTTCATTTATGGATTTTGACTGTATCCATTTGGGGAGAATAGACACCTTAGCAACTTAGAGTCTTCCACACAAGGTATGTACCTCCATTTATTTAGATTTTAAAAAATGTATCTGAATAATGAGGTCTTGTTAAGTAAATTTTCTTAAAATTTTTTCCAAGATTTTATAATTTTTTAAAATGAAAATGATGTTATACTTTTGTATTTCAATTGTTTGTTGCTAATATGTGAAAATGTCTTTATTTTATATCATGCAGTCTGCTAAATTCACTTAATTATAGTAAGTTTTTGGAGATATCTTAACATTTTTAATATATTTGATGATATCATCTGCAACAAAGGATAGTTGTATTTTCTTCCTTCTTAACTTTACACTTTCATTTATTTTTCCTGCATATTGCACTGGCTAGCATCTTCAGTACAATGTTGAATAGAAGTGGTTATAGCAATTAATTTGAATTCTGTTTTTGTCAGTCTTGGGGGAGAAAGCATTCAACATTACACTGTTAAGTATGATATTTGTGATAGGTTCTTCACAGGTGATTTTATCAGTTTGAAGAAGTTCTCTTTTATTTCTTGTTTGCTGAGAGTTTTTAAAAAGTCAGATGCTTTTTGTCTCCTGATTTATTGAGATGATCATAAAGTTTTTCTCCTTTATGCTATCATATGATTAATTAAATTAATTGATTTTCTATTTATTGCCAAGCTAATCTGGCATTCCCGAGATAAATTTTACTTGGTCATTGTGTAGTATTAGTTTGATATATTGTGAGATTTGAGTTCCTGCTATTGTTAAAGGATTTCTTTTGGCATCTGTGTAAATGTGATTTATTGGCTTGTAATTTTATTTCCTTGTAATGTCTTTGTCAGATTTTGGTATCAGGGTTACCCTGGCATTCTGAAATGATTTGGAAAGTTCCTTCCTTTCTCTCTTTCCTAAAAGAGTTTGTATGAGATTTTTTCCCCCCCTAATTTATGAGTAAAACTATCCGGGCTGGTAGTTGGATGCTTTCAGGATTTTCTCCTTACGTGTGAGTTTTAGCGGTTTGACTATGATGTGTCTATGTGTGGTTTTTCTTGTGATTTATTTATTTTTCTTGTGATTTGCTGAGCCTCTTGAATCTATAAGCTGAAGTTCTTAATAAAATTTGGGAAATTTTGACCATGATTTTTTCTGATACTTTATTTTCCCTATTCCTTCTCTTTTCCCCTTCTAGGACTCCAATTGCATATATGTTAGACAAGATGTTGATATTGTCCCATACATCTTTGAAGCTCTGTTTTTTTTAATATCTTTTTTTTACCCCAGATTTGAGAGTAATTTCTACACAGACTTGGAGCTTCTTTTCTATATGGCTTTTTATATTCTGGGATAACTACCTTCAATTTCCAGTTGTTCTTGTAGCCCCAAACAGTTTCCTGTCATATTTTAACCCATTAAGACTGTGGCTTTCTGATCAAGTTTCAGCCACTTCTGCCATAGAGACTGGGTAGTGCCCTTAATGGAAAAACTATAGAAACTTAGAATTCCTTTCAGTTTCTGCCTGTTTTTCATTGCTGTCCAATGCCTTCAAGTAGTTCTCTTTTTTTAACTTTTATGCATGTATTAAAATTATTACCTAGAGGAGGGTTAATATGGTACAATCTATTTCATCATTATTAGAACTAGAACTCTGCCTCCTGTATTTATTTATTTATTATTTATTTGTTTTTTTGAGATAGAGTCTTAGTGTGTCACCCAGGCTGGAGTGCAGTGGCATGATCTCAGCTCACTGCAACCTCTGCCTCCCAGGTTCAAGCAATTCTCGTGCCTCAGCCTCCCGAGTAACTGAGACTATGGGCAGACGCCACCACATCAGGTGAATTTTTGTGTTTTTAGTAAAGATGGGGTTTCACCATATTGCTCAGGCTGGTCTTGAACTCCTAGCCTCAAGTGATCCACCCGCTTCGGCATCCCAAAGTGTTGGCATTACAGGTGTGAGCTATTATGCCCAACCGTGTATTCTTAAACTTGATTTGTTCACCATTCACTCTGTTTTCCAATGGAGAGACCCCACTATCCCCAACTCAAAATAACTAGTCATTAGATCCTAACAATTCTTTCTGAGGTATGCTTCCTGAATCTAGTGCCACCTAACTTTCTTAGAGTCACCGTTTGAGTTCTGGTTCTCATTTAAATGGTTTTCCTTGCCCCTTAGCCTCAGTCATTTCCCATACTGTCTCCAAATTTTTTTAGGATATCATCCTAGAAAAAATTCCTTATTATATTACTCCTTTGTTTTCTGACCCCTCTAAGGTTACTTCGAGATTAAATCTTCTTGGTTTGGTTTGTAAAGTCCCTCCCAATGCAATGTATATCCTGATGTTGTTCCATGTAGAACTAATGCTAGATGTTAAACTCTCTATGTTCCTTAGACACATCGGAACTTTCTGTGTTTTTGTAATTTTTGTACTTTGTATCTTGCATATTTGTATCACCCATTTTCATCTGGCTTTTCAAGGTGTAATTTTAAAGTCCCGTCCACATACTATCTCTTCCCTGGTCTTCTTAGCTAGGTTACCTCTGTCCTCAACCTCTCTCTACGTTTTCTTACTGTACTTATAAGTTTCCATGTTGACTCATCTATCTATCTGTCTGTCTGTCTGTCTATCTATCTATCTATCATCTATTTATCTCTATCTACTTACCATCTATATAATTTCTCATTTCTCAGGGGATTCTAATCTCCTTGGTCAAAGCATTAGATGCTCTGGATACCAAAAAGACAAAGCATTGTGTCTTTTTGGTATCCATAGCATCTAGTAAGCATTGTATATCTGGTGTAGATTCTCGGTGTATATTTTATTGATAACAGTATTACAAAGAATATTTCTTAGCAATGATACTCAAAGCAGTGGTTTTACATATAGAAATTAAATGACTACAGGCATGAAAGGAGAAATGAATCAGCCAGTTCATGACTATTCTGTTATTTATTGTTTCTTTAGGAACATCTGCTCCCTCATCAAGCATCCCTACAGAGTTCTGCAGGAATGGTGGAACCTGGGAAAATGGCAGATGTATTTGTACAGAAGAGTGGAAAGGACTGAGATGTACAATGGGTAAATTACTTGGGATAATGCTAAGGTGCAAGGTTGACGTCACTCTTGTGTTAATAAGAATAGCAATAAAGCTTCTAGAAGCTTCACTGAATGGTTACGGAAACAATGGGCATAATGATGATGGCTTTAAGATGTGTTTACAGCTCAATAGTAAAAGTTGAGTTTTCTTCTTGGACAATTTATCAGTATATTCAATGCAGCTTATCTGTTTCCTGACTATTACATTTTTCTGCAAACTCACAGTTGTGTTTCCTTCTGGCTGTAGTGATTAATTCAGGGCAATGAATGATATGATTCTCTCAGATCCTTTCAATTGGTAATATGCCATATTACCCCATTTCAAATATCACTACTCTAATATATTTAACTTTTCTGAAATCAAGATGCATCTTCTTAAGTATATACTTATATTAAATTTTTATCTTTTCTTCCTTTACCTTGAAGAGTTATTATTAAGTTAGTGGTTTGATTTCAATCAATTGTGCCTCAGAATCAAAGTTCAAGGCCATTTTAAAATCTGAGGTGTACTTTCCAACACTGTACACTTCATGCTGTCTGCTTAGAGTCCAGAGCCCTAGATACCCACTGCTATCATTTACTATACTCCTACCGCTCATTGTGTCCCACAGACCCAATGCATTTGGCCTTCTTGTTTTGCCCACATCATCATGATGCCTTTGGCCACTGCAGACTCTATATTTTTAGTTCTCAAGATTTCAACTAATCTGTGACAGTATCCTACCTCACATCCCATCTCTACCCAGGTTTATATTGTGCACCTTTTAACTGGAACCTGTTATCTAACATACTAGTCATTCTAATGTCAATAACTTAACCAGATAGGAAAGTATAGAAGTTCCTCACAGGCCAGGGAGTTCTATAAGCCTTCTATTACCTTTCAAATTTCACTGCATAGGTTCTGACCTTTGATTTTTATCTGGTTTCAATTTTTTAAAGTATGATTTATAATAAGAATTTTTTTCCTCTTCATTGCAGCTAATTTTTGTGAAAATAGTACCTATATGGATTTTACTTTTGCCAGAATCCCAGTGGGCAGATATGGACCGTCCTTGGAAACATGTGACAAGAGTACTCCAAATGGTATGTGTTTTCCCAAATGTCTACTCTATTTAGGCATAAGAATTACTATGCTGAGTCATACCTCTCATACTTCCAACTAGTGTTAGGTCTCTGAAGGGCGACAGGAAAGGTTTTGTGGAAGGACTTGACTCCCTTTCATGATGCTAATGATCAAAACTTGAGGTAGTATCTCAAAAACCTTACATTTCTCAGAAGTTTAGTGTGAATCAGTTGTTTGTGAATCTTTCCTTAATTGGTTTATTTTTCTAGCTTTCACTGTCTCCTAGAGTTCAATCAAATTGACATTTGCTCTTTTAGTTATACATATATATTTTAAATTTGTCTAATCAGTCAAAATTATAGACTTATATCATATCTACTTTCAGATTTCATCTTTCCAGGTAGAGGTGCATGGTTAAGTCTGTTTACAGTTGATAGTCCTTCATCTTCTCGGTCACTATAGTTATCCCTCTAGGAACATTCTCTAGCTTCATTCTACTTTTCTTGAACATGACTACCTTACTTGTATAGAGGCATTCAGAGAGTGAAGGAGTAAATAGTATTTTCTATTTCTAATATGGTCACTGATAATGTCAAAGAGTTTGATGACTCATTTCAGTGTCACATTGGGTAATATCTTCTGAGTGTAGACTTCAGAAATTCATAAATTCTATCCTGATAACCAGACCTATTATGCCATATGATTTCCCTAATGTTTTACCTGTTCCTTGTTTGCCTTGACTTCCATCTGAGCAATCTTCCAGCAGGCAATTCCCTACTTCCTATAGAACTAGATATCTTAAGAATATAGCTAATTCTAGATCATTGACAACAATGTTAGATAAAACTACTGCCTGCAATGGCCCTGAAGAGAATGTGAGATTTTATTTAGTTATTTATTTTTGTGTATGTCAAGAGAACTCTGAAGCACTAAAAAAAATTACATGAATTGCTCTTTTTGATATGCTTTTTATCTTATTATTATGAGAAATTATGCAGATCTGTATTTGATTTGTGGAACTGAAATTGCTTCTGCCCGTATATATTATTGTATTAGTTCATTCTTACGTTGCTATAAAGAAATATCTGAACTACCGTATCAATCATGCTTACTCAACTATTCATGATCCTGCTCTCCACATAAGTCCTCTTGAATTTTTTACTCAGAGCATAAAAGGGGCTTCAACCGTGTTGATATTTACTATACATACTATACTATACGATACTATATAGTATGCTATTGGTATCTATTGTTTTAATTTTACATGTTTTATATGTCCTAAATATTACATAATGGTTTATAAAACAGATACAACTTACAAAACATAACTGTGCTTCTGAATTAGGAAGAGTAAGAGTGCCAGTAACATACCCATGAAAAGTCGTCACTCTTGTTTAATATATGTGAATTCTTTGGGACAAGAGACCCAATGTCTTTTATTTGATTATTAATTTTTCTTTTCTGAGCACCTATTATGAAAACATGTTTATTAATTTTTCTTTTCTGAGCACCTCGAATTTCAGATTAAGCCTATAATTGTACAGATTTAGTTTCTAACTGTTGGCGATTTCGCTTTTAGTTTTATGTTAATAATTACTTCTAACGACTCAATATTATATACCAAATGATCAAAATACTTCTCAATGATTTGGGGGATATTTACATTTTAGGTAACATTGAGGAAAAGATGAATTTGACACGTGTCCACGTAAAAGTTATTTATAACCTATAAATATGTTAGAGATTTTCATTATGTTACGGTGTAGACGTGAAGTCGTATAAATTAAGAGTGACTCCAACTTTGTGGTTTACATGTTGTTGAAGCAGTCTCTAATTTCGGTGTTTCTGGTTGTTGTCCTAAGAAGGAGCTGCCCAAAGCTGGCCCTGAGGAAAAATCTATCTTTTGGACAGCTGTCCCTCTAATTATGATTTTTTTCTATGGCCACTACTTAAGTATGAACTATAGGAAGGCAATGAGGTAGGGAGACTTAAGTGGTAATCCTAAGAAATAAACCAAATGACCCAGCAAATATTTATTGAAAGGCAACCAAACGGCTAATAAATATAGTAGAATATAATAGAACTCTTCGCCTTTTGGCTGTTATCCACATTTGCATAAAGCAGTCAAGATCAACATATAATTCAACATCTATTAGGAATTATTCATATTGTTTCTAGTCTCTCAGCCTAGTATTCTGTCATCATATCCACTTCAAAGCTGTTATGTCCCTAATTGTTGAAAGGCAAATCTTACTTGAAGACATCAAAGGAAGAAAATAGTCAACTTGTCTTTTGAAGTCCAGATTTAAAAATCAAGACAATAAGTGGTATCTGCCTAAAAATAATAGGCAATAATTTTTAAAATAAATAACTTTTCATAAAAAGTATTGCCTTTAAATAATAGGCAATAATTTTAATAAATAGTTATTCTTAATAAAAAATTTTCTTTTCATTTAAGCGGGCAATCCAAGGGCAGTCCGGCTGTGCAGTCTCTCTCTATATGGAGACATAGAATTACAAAATGCGACAATAGGAAATTGCAGTGCAACTCTGAAAGCCCTGGAAAAGGAGGTATGCCATATGACTCACTGATGGGCAACTGCAAGGAGTTCTCATTCCATGCAAAGCTTCTGTTCTTCAGATACTCGATGGTCAAATCAATGCTTTTAAAACTGTCAAATTAGAAATAACAAAAACTAGTAAATAAAGCCACTCTTATTTATTTATATTTATTTTTTTGAGACGGAGTTTCACTGGGTCACCCAGGCTGGGGTGCAATGGCACGATCTCGGCTCTCTGCAACCTTAGGCTCCCAGGTTGAAGCGATCCTGCTGCCTCAGCCTCCTGAGTAGCTGTGATCACAGGCATACGCCACCATGCCCAGCTAACTTTTGTATTTTTAGTAAAGACGGGATTTCACCGTGTTGGCCAGGCTGGTCTTGAACTCCTGACCACAGGTGATCCACCCACCTTGGCCTCCCAAAGTGGCGGGATTACAGGTGTGAGCCACTGCACCCAGCTGCCACTCTTATTTTTAAAAGTTGACATCTGTTTGTGAAAAAGGACAGTTGGTTCAGCAAATTTCAGCAAACGATAATCAATAGTACATTTTAAATGGCTTCGTCTTTGTAAACCAGCGAAGTTTTGACTGGATATAGATCCCTGACATTGGAGACCAAAGGAAAGCCTTTGGATGTCGTAACTGGATCAGAATGAAGAGAAAGCAACTATAACCAGATCCTTTGAAACAGGAAACTCCAAACCTGATGCGGGTCTCAGGGTTGTATCTACGAGCAGGTGAAATGGAAAGTACATCCAACTAGATATTTTTTCATAAAGGTTAAATTATTTTGACCAAAGTTGTACCCAAATGCACATGCATGGAAGAGCTAACACTTGGGGACAAGCAAGGGGAGGGAAAGGAAATCAACCTTTACGTACAGCCTTTCATGTATTGGGCATGTTGCATTTGTTACCACATTTAATCTTTATAAAACCTCTGTGACTTGAATGTTTATCCCATATTATAAATAATTATAGCTAATAACATTTACTGATTGTTGAGCACCAACTGCATGCCAAATATTGTGGCAAATATTTAATATATTTATTAGTTTATCATATTTAATTCTTCTAATACCATAGACAGGTATTAATGTACCCATTTTATAGATAAGGAAAACGTGGTTCTGAGAGGTGAACCATTTTGCCTAGTAACTACAGCCAAAAAGTGATGGAGCTGTTCTTTATTTTAAAGTCCACATAGTTTGGGATGCCGAGGCGGGTGGATCACGAGGTCAAGAGATCGAGACCATCCTGGTCAACATGGTGAAACCCCGTCTCTACTAAAAATACAAAAATTAGCTGGGCGTGGTGGCGCGTGCCTGTAGTCCCAGTTACTCGGGAGGCTGAGGTAGAAGAATTGCCTGAACCCAGGAGGCGGAGGTTGTGGTGAGCTGAGATCGCACCATTGCACTCTAGCCTGGGTAATAAGAGCGAAACTCCATCTCAAAAAAATAAAAATAATAAAATAAAATAAAATAAAATAAAGTTCACATACCCTGGCTCCCTAATCACAGATGGGCAGGGTAGGGGTGGGGTGAGGATGGGAGTTGGAGGGTAGAAGTGGCTTCCAACCACACAAGTTGTGCCAAACCATAGACTGGGGAAAGATGCTAAATTTGGAATCTGACAAACAAGTGTTTGGTTCTTAGCTCTGCCATTTCTAAGCTGTGTGAAACTTGATCGAGCTCCCTAATTTTTCTTGAAGGTGCACAACTCACGAAGTTGTTTTGCTTATTAAATGTAATAACACCTGTAAACATCTTAGCAGAGTGCCTAGCACATAGTGAGGGTCTGGCTATTGAATTGGAGTTATTTGTTTCTGTCTACTGATTGGATATTGTGTCTGATGCTTACCCAAGAGTGAATAGCCCGTAACATTGGTATAATTTGTGAAATGATACTGCCATCTAGTGAAAACCAAGCCCCCCCCCACACATACATGCACACATACCTGGACACACAGCTTCACCAATGACAATATGGATCGGCATGTTTTAGCCTCACAACACAGAGCCCTGGGGCTAACTGATACCTAGAGAGGGTGTCTCAGCTGGTGCTTCCCAAACTACCTGTGCTGAAAAGCAAGTTAAAAAATTTTGAACCCATCGCACACCAATAATTTTGTGAAATACAATAAACATGAATTACTAGAAAAATGAAATGAAAAAGATGCGTAAAATGCAAGCCAAAATGTTAGAACTATTCTATTCAACAGCATAAAATTGCTTTATACGTTTCTGACCAATTATTTTCAGTTTCTGTGCTTATCTCTCTACGACCTTTGTAGCACACAGCGAACAGCACTGGTCTGTGGATACACTCTAGTAGCTCCCATCTAGCTAAGGCAGCCCCTTATAGTTCATCGATCCTGTCAAATAGGAAAGAGTGAGGAAACCACTGGTCTGCATGTACTGTGTCCTTTACGCAAGGAAAGATGCAAATGTGGAAAACTGAGCGGAGGTGATGCTCGGGAGACTGAGGCTTAGCTAAATTCCGGCTCATTTACCTGCAGTTGCTTACAAAATGTTTGGACATAGCTGTGTAAAGCTAGGGTTTTTTTTTTTTTCTGATTTTTTAAACAGGTGGAGGATGCAGAAGCACCACTTAACCGCATTTCTTCTGAAGTCCAGATATTAACATCGAATGCCAGTACGTTAACTGCCGAGAACATCATTAGTGCTACACAAGTGGTTGGACAGATCTTCAACACATCCAGAAATGCTTCATCTGAGGTAAAACTCACAGAGCTTTTCTTTCTTTTTTTTTTTTTTTTTTAAGAGGGGGTGTTGGGAAAGAAAGATGTCCTGAACTCCACTCCTTATTCCATGATATGGATTTGGGCATGGCTTAGGTTGCTTAAAGGCATTTTGCACAGCGCTCCTTCTGAGAAATGCTCTCCTGAGAAATGCTCAAAGAAATAAAAAAGGGCCTCTTGTCCAAATGTTTTCCTTTAGTATATTCAAAATGATCATTATTGTAGTTCTTTTTTTTTTTTTTTTTTTTTTTTGAGACAGAGTCTTGTTCTGTCACCCAGGTGCAGTGGCACCAATCTCAGGTCACTGCAACCTCTGCTTCCCGGGTTAAAGGGTTCAAGTGATTCTCAGGTCTCAGTCTCCCAAGCATCTGGGACTACAAGCACACACCACCACACCTGGCTGTCATGTTAAGTCTTTTAGGAAGTCCTGGAATGCAGAAGTCTACTTAACCTTATGAATATGTTTACCAACTACATTTGACCTCACCATCCCTCGTGTGTTTTGAGTAAATAGTGTTTCAAGAAGCTACTTTGGAACGTGTGACTTTTAAACTGTGATCCATTTCTATTAACCATATTTAAATGTTAGTCTTGGTTTTCTGAAAACTTTAAGCCTAGTTTACATTCCTGATATTTTAACCTGTTAAACCCTGGTACTTGAAAACAAGTATGCTCAACATTTACTAATTGGTATAACTGGACAGTGGTCAATCAGGGCTATAAACCACCAATATGGACTGACCCTGTGTACAAGTTGAATATCAGCATGCCCTGAAAATAGCTACTCCTTCTCCCATTCCCTTTAAATGTCTTATTTCAGAAAAAAAAATTTTTAAAGTATTTTTCCTACTGACAAGTAGGTGGGATTCAAGTCACAAATTAATAAAAATGGAATTGAAAGAGGCAATATTGACCTCCAAATGTGGAATTAATGGAAGGATTAACTAATAGGCAGAAGGGCTTCCACACTTCCAGAGAGGGCAGTGAAATAGTAATCAAATGCCAAAAGATCATCAGTCTGACATACTCCTGAGTTACTCATTGTTAAGAAATTAATTGTAGAATTAATTTTACTAAGTCTAATAGTTACACTAAGTCTAGCAGTTATGCTAAGTGTTGTGAGCTGTAATTTTTAGCCACCAGAATACCACACCCTTCTTATTTTGTTTCTGCTTTTGTAACCAAGCATTTGATTTCGCGTTCTTGGATTCTGTGAAAGATCTTGCTATGAGCTTGAATTCAGAGACTTAAACCTCCTAATTAACTACCTTAATTTATATTTTCACTTTGGCTTATCTTGATTCTCTCTGCCATCTTATGTGGGTCAAAAATTAAACCTTTAATTTTATAAAATGCCTGCCTCTACGTTATCATATCAGTGATGCCACTTGCTACTATAATGATTCATGATGATAATGGTGGTGACGATGCTGTATGACGTATGCTTCTCTGATGATCAGTATCTTCTTCTTGGCAGGCAAAGAAAGTTGCTGTAGTAACAGTGAGTCAACTCCTAGATGCCAGTGAAGATGTTTTTCAAAGTGCTGTTGCTGCTGCTGATGATGATCCCCTTACAACGTAAGCACAAATTCAATTTGGAAAGAAAAGTTGACTAAGTGCTGTTTACTTTTCCAGGATAAAGTATTAACAGAGATGTCATTATTTCTCTCATGGATGCAGTAACTGGCTGATTCTCCTGGAATGCAGACAACAGCCATGACTTCCCACTTGATCTTCAGTTACTAGATCAAGTGGTGTATGTTACCTCCTGCATCCAGGGGTGCTAGCTGTGGCCTGGGAGATAGAGTAACTGGGCTCATTTAGACTAGAACTTGTTTTTCTCACCTTAGTTTGACATGGCAAAGGGGCAAGTTACATGCATGGCAAGACCTCTTCCAACTTCTTCTGCAACACATAGAGCTGCAGAGAACAGCTCACTTTGCAGGACACACTGCCATCCCCCAACCTGCACCTCACGTCTCTTTCCAAGACCCTGGTGTGCTTTGATTATTTTTCTTAGCTTTTCCAATAATGTCTTCTTGACCTCTTCATGGAACTCGTGATAGGGGTGCCCTATTTACTCAGCCTGCCCCGCTCAACCCCCTATGGGAGGAAACATGTAGGTGAGCAAGTGTGGGAACCAGCCAGTTGCTTCCCCACTGGCAGGAGCAAACTCTGTGCAGGTCCCGCCGCAGCGTCCAGTGGGGTGCCTGCAACCCCAAGGCCCCAGAGGGCGTGTTACAATGCTCTATCTCCACCATCCACGGACAGCAGTGTGTTATCAGCCCAGAGGGCCCTTTGCCTCATCACATGGGGTGGCTGCCCACTGCCAGTGAGGCCAAAGGGCCAGTGTGACAGCCTTTTTGGGTCCCCACACTTGCTGGGTCCTGAATTCTTGTCCAGTGCCCAAGAAGAATGAGGTCACATGGACAAATTGAAGGATGCTGAATGCAGACAATTTCATTAAACTCAAGTAAGCATACCTGCTCATTGTAGAAACATAAGAAAATAGATAGCTTAGCAAAATTTAAAAAATTATCTAGACTTTATTAGCCTGTTTGTATATATTCCAGGTTTTTTCCCTTTGTTTCTCTCTCTCTGTGTTTGCATGTCTATCTGTATGTATATGTATATTACATACTATATTGATTCATAACTTGCTTTTGTCAATACCTTACAAACATCTTTTTCATAAACATCTTTTATATAAATATTCATACATCTACATAATACTTTTAGATTACTACATTATGTGAGTAAACTTTTATCGAAACAGTTCTTTGCTCTGCAGCTGGACATTAACATTGCTGGAAGTCTTTTAATATTCTAAGTAATCAGCATTCTGGTAAATAATCTTTATTTACATGACTTATTATTTCCTCAGCAGAAATTCTCAGAAGTAGTTCATAGTTTTCTAATTATTACAACCAGTACCTACTTAGTGTTGAAATTTCAAAGTAGAAAAAGCACAAAGGCGCAAAACAGAGCATTCAAAAGAGTATAATTCTGAGAGGTGGTGGTAGAGGTTGAATGAACGGTTTTACTGGCGTACTTTGTGACTTCAAATTTCAATAGGAGTCTGGGCCCTTCTCATGAATAATATAAATGTCTCTCATTTTTCTTTACATATGAGAAGGAAGTGCCCACGGGGTCCAGAGTTTATGTTCAGTGAAGAGGAAGGCCAAGAGCCAGAGTGGGCTCCCTTCAGAGCTGAAAGTTTTGTGTTTGCAGAGTCTTGCTAGATGGGAGGAACGGATGTTTTTGATGAGAAAGCTGAGAAAAGAGAAGTTGTGGGATTTGAACGTCACAGGTCACAAAGCAGATAGGAACATTTTCCTAAAAACAAATAATTATGAATTTTACTGGCTTAATATATAAAGGAAAAAACAATTTTGTCTGATTTATATGCAATATCCAAATAGTTTTAAAGGAGGTAGAGGATACATAAAAATGTAAAGTATAGGATACATTGAACGATAAAATGGTATAAGCATGCTCAATTTCTCCTTTTACCACTTTGAATTTCTAGCCCACTTATTTTCTAACAATGGTCTATCAGTTTGTCCTCTACCATGTGATCTTTCTCATAAGCTATTGTGGACTAGATCCTTTCTTCTTTCACTTAGATAAGGCTTCCTCCTCTGCCTCTATCCCCAAAGTCAGGTCACCAGCCCTTTAGGTTTCTTTAGGAGAATACTCCTGATGAGCTGCCAACAGAGGTCATCCCTCCACAAGGAAATTAATTGTTGTTCAGGACAATCCTTGGTTTCCAAACTCCATCTTCTGAACCTAGACCGGGTGCAGGGTTCCCCGACAGGCACCAGGGTTCCCTGACAGGGTTCCCTGACAGGCGCCAGGCCTTAGTCATCCATTTCACTTCACTTCTTCCTTCTTTCATTCCAGTTTTCTCTTGGTGTCTCTCAATCTCTCAGCTACTGAATTCTCTTTCAATAGTATAGAGAGAAGTGGAGAGGGTGAGAATAAAAGGGAGGAGAGTGACAGGAAAGAAGAACCCGTCCCCAGCTTCAGCCATCTCAAGTTGTCATAGGGAAGGTCTCTAACGTCCATTCTCTTTCTCTAAATTGGGTAGAGGCAGAATGTCAAAGTGGGCAGAGCTCTGGACGTGTATCCAGGGTTTCTGCTGGTGAGGACATCATAGTACAATCAATGAGGACTTCACCATTTTTTTTTCTTCTTTTTTTTTTTTTTGAGACAGAGTCTTACTCTGTCATTTAGGATGGAGTACAGTGGCATGATCTTGGCTAACCACAACCTCCACCAATCAGATTCAAGTGATTCTCCTGTCTCGGACTCTCTATAGCTGGGGTTACGGGCATGTGCCACCATGCCCAGCTAATTTTTGTATTTTTGGTAGAAACAGGGTTTCACCATATTGACCAGGCTAGTCTCAAACTCCTGACCTCAGGTGATCCACCCTCCTTGGTCTCCCAGAGTGCTGGGATTACAGGCATGAGCCACTGCGACCAGCTGACCTCACCATTTTGGACACTGGTTGCAAAGTCTGATCTCTAACCTTAGAACTTTGATCTCACAGTGAAGGTCATAATTGCCCTGGTTTACCTGACTTTGAGAACCAAAATGCCTCCCTAACACTGACCACCCTGTACATTTACATTTCACTTTTCTTTTGGTATTTCTGTTTCCAGCTAGCCTGGCACCCACTCAAATTATCTTGACCAAATAGAGATTTATTGTAAGTAGGCATTTGGGGTCTCATGGGGGTCCCAAGAACTGGATCATAATATAGTGGGCCTTGTCAATCCAACATAATCAAAAAGGTCAGAATCTAGTTTAAAAGAGTTCATTCAAGTGCAAAGTTTAAGGACAGCTGCCTAGGTAGCACAGATTCCAAAAAATGGAAGTCAGTGTTTTGAAGCATGTAAATTTGGGATCATTTATATAAACAAAGTTCGGGGAAGTTTAACAGAGTTTCAACATCTTTCTATATACGGCTTAATGCATGGTTATAATGATCTGATTAGCCGAAGTGGTCTTTTTCTTTCGGGAAAGATGTATTTAACATTCCACACTGAAGATGTCACAATTACACTGAATATGTAACAATCATGAGCCATCTAGTCTGAGTTAGGTACAGGACAAAAAGGAAGCAGTTAATCTATAACATAGATCCGTCATTAGAAAGGGGAAAGGTCTGGTCTCTGGTCTCTCTGAGTCATTTACGAACAAGAACAATGAGGAAGAGAGTTAATCTATTAATGTAAGAAGTAGAAGCTGCAAACATGCTCCAAGTGATTCAGTCTCCAGGGCTTAACTTCCTCCTGGACATAATAAATTTAGAGGGTCCTGAAATTTTATCTTCTTTTATTGCCATATGGACCCAGGAAGATAACTGAGGATCCAAAGCAGCTTTGTAAATCTGAGTAGAGGAGTTTATGGGTCTTTTTTTATTTTCAACAGGAAGAATTAGCCTCTTAGTTTTAAATTGTATTTTTTCATACAATGATATAATGACCTCTCTGGCTCCCTCTAAATTATGACTTTCCTGATATAACTACAGCACTAATCAAAAAAATCCTGTGTCCAAGAATCTGATGACTTATTTTAGTCCATTGTACCAGGTTGACGGCCACTTTCTGGATTGGTTCCTCTGGGGCAGGTGCCCATTTGTAATCTTATCAGTTATGACAAGTGGAGGGAAAAATTATATGGAAGAAAAAATGACCTTAGAAGTAGCTGTGGTTGGAGCAACCCTGCAGTGGGAACATGAAAAACACCTCTGGTATATCTACCACGTCTTTCCTTTTAGCCTGCAAATGCCTGAGGGAGCAGCTCCTGGTACTCCCACTGTTTCACAGAGTGCTGACCTCTAAGTAGGCACTCAACAGATACTATTAGGTAGAATGATATTCTTTGCAGGTTGGAGTTTTTTGCTAGGTATTCCTCCTGTTGAAAGCAGTTCTGGGGTATGTGTGAGTTTCTAAAAATGGTTTTATAAAAGGAAAACATTTGAAACAGAGGATCTAATCTGAATGTTTCCATACGAATGATGATTACATTCTTTTTATAAAGCAATCCTCAATTCTTGTAAACTTTCTATTTATCTCATTTGGAGGTAGAAAAAAAGATATTTTAGTGTCGTCAGAAATAAAGATTTGGCATTTAGAACAACTACATTCTGATGAAATCCTTTCATTTCTGAAAAAACCAGACTGGTTATTTTACATACAGAGGTTTTGTCTGGTCAAGTACAGAAATAATAGTTCAAATATTTCTATGAGAAACAAGAAAAAGAAAAGGTCTTAATACTTTTCTTTGGAGAACACCAAGTTGACAGGTTGCCCCCACTCCCTCCCACCTTCCATCTAATCTATCTTTCAACTTAGCTAAAGTAGAAAAAAACCTTGTGAAAACCTTCAGGGTTTAGTTCATAGCTGAGGCAATGAGCTCAGAGCTCTGCTCTTTGGTGGCTCTATCTGAACTGTCACCTAAGGAACAAACAACTTTCAAAACATGCTTTGGATCCTAAGAGGTTTGAGTGAGAGGAAGAAGATCAATAAATGGAAATGGATTCTCACTACTGAAGAAACATTTAGAAGTGCATGCCTTGCCAATGGTGGGTGGCAACACCATCCTTCTATGTAAAAAGCATCATAAGAAAGACTATTTCTTTTGGGAAATCTATCATTCTTGAATTCTACCTTTTTGCCATCTATGTTCAAGGTGGCCTTCAGTGAGGACTATCCCCCAGAATTTTTTTTTATGTACATATAACACACCATGACTCTAGAGAAGTAAATCAATTATCAATTGTCAATTGCCAGGCAATTGTCAATGTTGTCATGACCACAAAATTATATGCTCATGTTTTTCTGCTGTAGTGTAAGAGAGAACACATACCTTTGATTTTATGACAAAATCTTGAGTATTAAGTTGTGTTTTATTATATGCAGGCTTATTGAGCAAATGGAGAATTATTCCTTGTCTTTGGGTGATCAATCAGTGGTGGAACCTAACATTGCAATACAGTCAGCAAATTTCTCTGCAGAAAATACGCCTTCAAATGTTCGCTTCTCTGTGCAGAAAGGTGAGCTGTTAATCTTGTGTGCTTGTAACAGCAAAGAGCATTCTGCTACCGATGATGAATAATGCTCTACGCACGATAATGTAGATTTTTACAATTCTACTCTTTCCCTTCTCATAGGAGCTAGTGATTCCTTAGTTTCTGGTTCAACATTTATACATACAAACGTGAATGGCCTTAATCCAGATGAAAACACTGAACTTCAGATTTTGCTTAACATGAAAGAAGGTAGGTCTCAAACTTTGTTACATTAAAAAAGAATGGACTAGAATTCATGGAACTAAGAACTTCTAATTTACTGAGGAAGAAATAATGTCTACTTAATTTGATACTGAGTAATTTGCATTTGAGTATGTTTGAGCTCTGACATATTATGGTAATCTCAACTCTACTACTCTAAGTCATAATTTCTTTTTCTTTTCTCAAAAACCTTTTGGAAAGTAGCAGAATTGAAATGCCCAGGCCATGTACACAAATATGTTTTCCTGCAAAAATCTTACTTATAAAACATATTTAATCACAAGCTCTGACCATGTTTACTGGTGGCATGACACTCTTAGGCTCAGATTCATACTGCAGACCTAACCCTGGAAAAGTCTATGTAATTGGCACAGTCATTATTTAGTAGTATCAGTTTTAGGTTGCCACCTGTCTGTGGTGCCTACTGTGTGCTCACTAACATCTTGCATATAACCTTTCAGAAATTCTTACATGTAGCTTGAAGTGGTTGTATTTTTCAAAGTCTAAAAAAATATATATAAGTAAATCAAATACATACACTTACTTTTCATTTCTTCTCAAACAAAAAAACCCAATGCCAGAAAGTATATGTGTTAGACAGAATAAATTTATAATAGCAAAGAAGAAGAGAGTATTATTCGTGAATCTGGTGCTCTGGAATTTTGCTCTCATTTGCTTTGGCCACATGCTTTGTGACGATAGAAACTAAATCTAAGTCGTCTATGTTCTTGTGCATTTTTTCTTTTAATTTTAAAATACTTCATGCGTACGGAAAAGTACAGTAAGTAATGTAAGCAGTACCTATGTACTTACCAGCAAAGTAAGCTAATGTCAATTTTTGCTGCATTTGCTTCAGATCCCTAAAAAGGAGACGATATTACAGTTGCATCTGAAGCCCTCTACCTTATCCGTTCCCATTCCCCCTCCTTAGAAATTACATCTTTCTGAAGTTGTGTATCATTTTCATAGCTGTGTTTAAACTTTTGTTGCATACTTATGTATCCATAAACAAAATATCCTATTTGCGGAGATGTTTTTAAATATTTACATAAATGGTATTGTGCTGTATAGAACTTTAAAAAAAAAACTTACCCTTTTTTGAAGGTGTATCTGAGCATTATCAAACTTATTAACTTTTGTCTAATTGATAATATGAAACATATATTATTACTTTCCTTTTGCAACTTGAAAGTTCAATGGTATGATATAGTTGTTTAGTTTTTCTCTCCCTTGATTTGAGCGTCTTTCCATGTGTTTATTAGACATTCGATTTCCCACTCTGGGACTCACCATTTCAAGCACTGATCATTTTTCCATCGGATAGTTTGTCTTTTTCTTATTGGCCATTAGAAATTCTTTTTAAATTCTGAGTATTAGTTCTTTGTTGATTATATAAATTGCAAATATCTTCACTCCAGACTCCAGTCATCTTTCTGATGTTTTTAGTCACACCAAAACTTTAATTTGTAGTGTATCAATGTATGCAATGTATCAGTCTTTTCTCCTATAATTGGTACTTTGTGTCTTTTTTATGAGTGACCCTTCCCTATTCTAAAGTCATCATGATGGTGTCTTACATTTTCTTCTGAACATAGTTAGTGTTTGTATTTATACGTATGTTTACAGTGCACTTAGAATTTATTTTTGTGTTTCTTAAAATGTAGAAATCTAATTTTTTACTTCATATAAATAATCAATATAGTATAATGAATTAAAAACACTATTATAGAGACAGAAAGGGACACATTTTTGTATTGATTAAAAAAACTAGTCTCCAGGCCGGGCATGGTGGCTCATGCCTGTAATTCCAGCACTTTGGGAGGCCAAGGTGGGCGGATCATGAGGTCAGGAGATCGAGACCATCCTGGCCAACATGGTGGCCCCATCTCTACTGAAAATACAAAAATTCCCTGGGTGTGGTGGTGCATGCTTGTAATCCCAGCTACTCAGGAGGCTGACGCAGGAGAATCGCTTGAACATGGGGGTGGAGATGGCAGTGAGCTGAGATCGTGCCACTGCACACCAGCCTGGCCACAGAGCAAGACTCCGTCTCAAAAAAAACTAGTCTCCAAAAATATCTATAGTTTAATTATTTATTCTCCTAAAAGGCATCATCAAGATGTCTTTTAGGAGAATAAGTAATTCTCCTAAAAGACATCTCCAAATACATGGGGAGTTCAGAATAATTCTCCATCAAGACATCCCCATATACATGGGGAATTCAGAAAAATGCTATTATAGGGACAGATTTTAGTGCAGCTAACCCAGAAATTGAAAACCAAGTAGACAAAAATGATAAACTTGACCTTTATATATGCTCATGTGTATGTAATTTTGTTGTAGAAAGAGAACAGATAATAAAATTTCTTTAAAAATATCCATGGAGTATGTTAAAAACTGACCATTTACTAGTCCACAAATAAAAACTTATATATTTTGTAAAATAGAAGTCATATAGGACATAGTTCCTGACCACAATGCAATAAAACTAGGAGTGTACTTTAAAAGAATAGCTAAAATTCTATCCAATTAGAAAAATTTTAAACGTCATTATTAGAGAGAAAATTAAACTGCAGATTACAAATTATTTGAAAATTAATGGGAATGAAAACATCACATCCACCTGTGGAATGTGGACAAAGAGGCATTTAAAAGAAAATGTATATCCTTTAAAAATTTATTATAAAATAAAATAAGTTGTTAAAAAATTTAAGCATTAGCTGAGGAAGCATGAAAAATGAAAAATCAATTCCACGAAAAGATGAAGCAGGCTTCTGACAAATTTGATCAAGGAAAATATGAGTGAGAGAATATAAATAAAGAAACATCAAGGAGGTATATCTAGAAATATGGAGATTTTTAAAAACATTTCAAGATAGTAGTAGATGTAATTTCTTCTAATGATTCTGAGTATCTATAAAAATCATACTTTTCTAATAAATGATCGAATTACTGTAGAAATGAAGAGGGGGTGAGCAACACTCTAATTAAAAAAATCTTCTGTGTGATAGAATATTAATTCCTAATCAAAAAATAAATAAATAAATAAATAAAAAATCTTTTGGCTGGGCGCCATGGCTCACGCCTGTAATCCCAGAACTTTGGGAGACTGAGGTGGGTGGATCACCTGAGGTCAGAAGTTTGAGACCAGCTTGGCCAACATGATGAAACCCCTTCCATGCAAAAAATTAGCTGGGCATGGTGGCAGGCGCCTATAATCCCCGCTACTAGGGAGGGTGAAGCAGGAGAATCGCTTGAACCCAGGATATGGAGGTTGCAGTGAGCTGAGATCGTGCCATTGAACTTCAGCCTGGGCAACAAGAGTGAAACTCCGTCTCAAAAAAAAAAAAAAAAAAAAAATCTATGGATTTGAATTTTACATCAAGCATGTAATTTTTAAATTTTTATTTTATTGTTTTATTTTATTTTAGAGACTGGGTCTCACTCTGTCACCCAGGCTGGAATGAAGTGGTACGATCACAGGTCACTGAAACCTTGACCTCCCAGGCAGTCCTCTCATCTCATCTTCCTGAGTAGCTAGGATCACAGACATGTGCCACCATAACTGGCCATTTTTTTTTTTTCAGTTTTTTTGTAGAGATGGGATCTCCTATCTTGGGCTGGTCTCAAACTCCTGGGCTCAAGCAATCCTCCTGCTACGGCCTCCCAAAGTACTGGGATTATGGACATGAGCCATGCACCCAGCCTATTTTTTTTTTTTTTTTGAGATAGGGTCTCACTCTGTTGCCCAGGATGACATGCAGCAGCATGATCACAAATCACTGCAGCCTTAACCTCCCAAGATGAAGCAATCCTCCAGCCTCAGCCTCCTAAGTAGGTGGGACTATAGGTGTGACCTGCTAGTTTTTTATTTTTTAATTTTAAAAAGTTTTGGTAGAGACAGAATGTCACTATGTTGCTCAGGCTGGTCTCAAATTCCTGGGCTCAAGTAATCCTCCTGCCTCAACCTCTTAAAGGGTTGTGATTATAGCCGTGAGCCACTGCGCCTCATCTCATTCTTTTATTTTTAAAGAAAGAATAAGAAGAAACCTTGCTGCATTTTTAGGGTTAACTTTTCATTCAGTTAGTGTACAGGAGAAACAATTTGGTGATGTCCATGTGGCGTGAACGAAAGTCAGCAATCCATCCCTTTCTCTCCAGGAGGAGGCTCTAGCAGCAGCTGCAGAGGAGGACAATTTGGGGGCTGCGGGGTCTCGCATGTCTCCCTCTCAAATCACATGACCGAGTACTTTGGTTTCACACCGCAGCATTTTCTGTTTATCACTTGTGAAAGACAACAGAGTTTAGGAAATTAATTCAGTTAAAATGTAAACTGTTGATGCTTCAGCTGTTTTAAATATGCCAAGAGCTGTATAAGTGTTAGGGGGCAGACCTGGTTCTCTTTTACTGCTGCCACCAATGCACCGGGTGTAAAACCCTGTGCAGCAGCGATGGTCTTTCAGAATCTTTGATGAACAGCTGATTATTTTTTCCACCATCTAGAAGATGTTTCACAGCAGCCTGTTAGCCTTGGGAAAAGCCCATGACGGTCATGACAGCAGGGAACAATAGTTCAAGAGATGGTGAAGAGTGCCGACATCAAAAACTCCACAGAAAAAGTGCCTTGAACTCCTTGCTCCGTGACTTAAGACCACTGGTTCCCTTTGAACAGGAGACTGACCTCAACGGGTGCTTCTCTGGGCTCAGCCATCCTGGTGTCCCAGCTTTGCTGTTTCCTGTCTCATATCTTATCAGTGGGGGAGGCAACATGGGTTGCGGTTACCACGTGTGGTGTTCACTTTCTCCATCTCTCAGGTATAAAGCAAGATGTTTACTTTACACATGAGATCCTTGCAATACCTTTTTGAGGTGGATTAGGCAGAAATTCTTATTCCTGTGTAGAAGGTAAGGAAACTGAAGCTCAGAAAAAAAAAATTAATATGGGTGGAATGGCCCACCATCGGTTGTATGTGTTAATTGTGTATTGCAATTAAGTAAAGTTTCAACCAGTAAACCATTTTTACTGTACTTTACTCAAATATTAAGCAGCCATGCACTTCTACAATAACATGAGATCTTGTTTTTTGTTTACACTACCGTTCTCTTATTGATTATAACATCTTTTTCTCTCTATAGGGGGAAACTCCAAGGCATGTGGCTTTGTAGTTTATCAAAATGACAAGCTTTTCCAATCAAAAACTTTTATAGCTAAATCAAGTTTTAGTCAAAAAATTATCTCAAGCAAAACTGATGGAAATGAGCAAGGTCAGAGTGCTTCTGTTGAAATGGCCTTTAGTCCAAAGGTGAGTTTTTCATTGCAGATGCAAGAAAAAAGTGTCCTCATGCTTTCTGTCTTTCTGATGGTGGCAGCTGAGACTGAATAGAGTAATACAGGGGAAGAAGAGATTGGGAGGAATGGGGGGTTTTCCATGAACAGAAATAATAAAAATTCAGACCACTCTTGAATACAAAAAGCAGGGATATTTCAAGTAAAAGAAATCTACAGCAAAACTCTTTAAAAGATTCTTCGATGTATCCATTTAAATATTCCTCCCAACCATATCTTTTGTCAAACTAACTAAATGCAAAGTTAACTAATTTAGATTTTATGTCTTTTTTTTCCCTCTCCTTAATCTATAATGAATGTGCTAATACTTAGTATATATTTAATTCATTTCTCAGACAACTGTCTTATACTACTTGATTTGAGCCCAATTAAGCATTTAGAAATAGCGACTGTAATTGTCTTATCAATTCACAGTACAACCGAGATGAATTTCAACTCAATTCCTATGCCTGTGTCTATTGGAATTTTGCAACAAAGGACTGGGACACATATGGCTGTCACAAAGAAAAGGGCGCTGATAGATTTCTGCACTGCCACTGCAACCATACTACTAATTTTGCTGTATTAATGGTAAGAAGGTACATAGTATCTCTTTCCAGGCGAGAATTTGCCTCATACACAATTCTACTATGTGCTCCTTGGAAATAACTTTGGGATTTAGTTTACGTAGATTCTCAACTCAGATTAAATAGAAAAACAGGAAATAAAATAATAGAACTAAAAAGTGAAGTGCTGGTAAAGGCAAGCAGAATAGAACTTTTTGCTACGTGTCTTAGGGTAGAAAGGTCAGCAGTAGGTACTTGACCCTGGTAAGGACGCCCATGTGCGAAAGAAAAGCTGATGAACTCCATTCAACTAACTCACATGTTCTGAAGCATTAAGTTGTTATTGCCAGAGGTAAAGCTGTATAGCTGTGTGTCGGAGACACGTTCAGTACATACTTACCTATATGTGAACAGTTTAAATCAGTTGCCCAAAGCTTTTCCCATTGAAATTGCTCAAGTTACTAAGTATTTGCTAGAAGACATAAAAGAAAAAGCTCTTTAATTCCTTCAATTGGTCCCCTAGTTTCTCCATGTATTCCTTAATTCTTTTACCTCTAAAGCTATACTGTGCAAGTAACTGATAATACTTAGCTCTGGTGTGCAGCTGTACATGCAACTCTCAAAGTTCTTATGCTGACCCTTGTAAGAAGGGCTTCTGTGTGTTCTATTTCTATTATTCCAGTGAAACAAAAATGTTAGTTTATATGCTTGATGGAATATTTTTTATACACAATGGAATGGGAAGTTATGGGAGAGTGTTCTCCTTAGTAAGGGACTATTAATGCTATGAATCTCCCAAGGAGAAGCAGATGTTTTCATTCCCCAGTAGCTATAATGTAGCCATATTTAGGAAGCCAGTGGAGATTGGTAGAACATACGGGTATAGCTTGCATTATCAAAGCATAGAACCTTGCTTTTTAAAACTTTCTGAGATAACTGTAGTTTTCTCATTTTAATGATAAAAACTCTATTATTTTAATTCACTTGGACTATTTCGTTTCTAACTTGTATTACAGAGAGATCTATTTTATCAATTAGGAGATATAGAAGAAAAGTTTAATTTTTTAATATCTTAAAGTCATAGAATCATTGAATAACTATATAAAGCTCAGGTTGTTATACATGTTAAATGATACAGATTACTTTATTATAGTTATATTTTCCCTTTTTTGAGGACAGGCTTTAGCTATTTCTTCTCACTAGTATCTGACTGCCTCAATCCCTGCATACTACATTTGTAATTAGTTTTGGTTTACAATATATATATTTTTAAGTGGCTGATGAAAATTTCATGTAAAGTAAGAACAAATTGGCTCTGAGTGAAGAGATTATTTTTAAAATCTGAAGACCTACGAATGTTATGTTTTTTGCATCTATTAGTATACTACACACAAGAAATAACGTAAAAATTTTGTTTTATTGTTTTTAAATGTGTATTTTGTTTTTATTTCTATTAAAGCAATACACAGTCATTGCATAAAGCATAAAAGTATGTAATAAACAAAAATATACTGATAAGGAAAAATGTTTATGAAAAAGTAAAATGGCAATTTGAGCATAACACTGTTATGTTAATGAACCCCTGTATGTTTGTGTATGAGACATAGATAGTATTTTTTTATTTTTTAACATATTTATTGAGATATAAGTCATAGACCATAAAATTCACCCATTTACACTGTATAATTCAGTAATTTAGTATATTCACAGAATTGTGCAATGTCCACCACAAGCTATGTGTAAAACATAATTGTCACCCCAAAAAAGAAACCCCCGTCAACATTAGCAGTCATTCTTCATTGCTTCTGACCCCAGCTCTAGCAACCAAAATTTATTTTCTGTCTCTATAGATATGCCTATTTGGACATTTCATATTAATAGAATCATGCAATAAGTGGGCTTTTGTGATTAGCTGCTTTCACTTAGCATAATTGCTTTAAAGGTTCATCAGTGTTGTTGCATGTTTCGCTGTATGAATATGCCATGTTTTGTTTATCATTTCATCTATGGATGAACATTTGAGTTGTTTCCAATTTTTGGGTATTGTGAACAATTCTAATGTGAACATTCATGTACAGTGTGTGTACATATGTTTTTAATTTTCTTTGGTATATAGCTAGGGGTGGAATTGCTGTGTTGCATGGTAACTCTAACTGCATGTTTAACCTTTTGGGAAACTGCCAGAATGTTTTCCATAGTGACTGAACTATTTGATACTCCCCCCAGTAATACATGAGGGCTTCAACTTCTCTGCATCTGAAAGTTTTATAGTTTTAGCACTTCCATTTAGATCTATGGTCCATTTTAAGTAAATTTTCAGGTATGGTGGGAAGTAGGAGTCTAACTTCATTCTTTTGTGTGTGACTATCCAATTGTCCCAGTACCATTTGTTGAGAAGACTATTCTTTCCTCATATTGAATGACCTTTGCACCTTAGAGAGACACAGATAGTATTTTTAAGCTATCTTAAAAATCTTATAAGAAAAGATCACCTCTGGAAAAATGATAGACTCTCAAGAGGTAGGTATGGTGTGAGCTAGCTGGCAGTATATTCTGCTTCAATATTCCTTTCATATTTTACAAATAATTATATATAGCTTTTCTAATTTTAACAATTAAAAAAATCAGAAAGTACAGATAAGCAAAATGAATGATACGTATCCAACCCACCCTGTGACCACCACTACTAACTCACCAGATTTCTAAGAGTACATATTCACATGGTATGTATTTTCATATACATATGTTCCCAAACATGTTGAGAACTATATAGATATATTACACAAAAATAAGGCTTCCTTTAAAAAATTACCAGGGTATGAGCATCTTTCCATATTTATGAAAATATTTCTGCAACTTTGTTTTTAGTCCATCAACTTAGAGTCCAATGACACACAAAAGTAATGTCATGAATAAGTGAGGCAACTTTTGACAATTTAGATCTAATTCAAACAACTTTGATTTTAGACATCAAGGAAAAGTATAAATAGTTGACGTGTAAACAACATGGTTTGGAACTGTATGGGTCCACTTAGTATGTGGATTTTTTTTCAGTTAAAAATTTCTGCCCTCCATCTGAGCAGCTTCTGCATCCACAGGGAAACATAGGTGGAAAATAACACAGTATTTTCAGAGTGTAAAATTGGTGTATGGAGGCCAGCTTTTCGCATCTGCAGGTTCCACAACACCAGCTGCAGGACTTGAATATGCATGGCTTTTGGCATCTGCAAGTTGTCCTGAAACCAATTCCCCTGCAAATACCAAGGCATGACTGTATATTTTTCCCTAACTGCATTAGATAGATAATTATTCTTAAGCTAGATAATTATTCTCAAACCTGTACTTTAGGTAAACTGATCAGCAATTAGGGGTTGATGTATTTCACTTTTAAGTATATCGAGAGCTTTACAAAAGAAAATACAGCTGGTGACTATCTGGTTATTTTGACCCATGTAACTCTGTGATGTTGACTTTCATTGATATTTCGGGGATGGTTATTTAAAAATATGAATCTTAACTTGTTTTTCAGACTTTCAAAAAGGATTATCAATATCCCAAATCACTTGACGTATTATCCAATGTTGGATGTGCACTGTCTATTACTGGTCTGGCTCTCACAATTATATTTCAGATTGTTACCAGGTAAGACCAAAAGCAGGCTCTTTTCAGAAGGGAAGTTGCTATTCTGGTATAATTTGCTCTGAGAATACTCATCAGAATTACAGTGTCTTTAAACTAGAGAACTGAGATTCAGTTCAATGTACTTATTTTACAGAGGAGGACACTCAGGCCTGGAAAGGCTAAGAAATACACACAAATAAATATGTAATTACAAATTGTGCCAAGTACCTTGAAAGAGAATTATATACCACTTATTTACACGTTTGTCATGGAAAATTAATGTGGTTCTGTGGCTCATTCATGCTGTAATTCCTTAGTGTTGAATAGAACCGTGCCTATCAGTTTGTATTTGTAAAGGAAAGAGACATTGCTAAACAGCAGTTTTTACAAAAATAATTTTAAAAATATATCAAGCTTTCAAATGGTGAAACGTTTTTCAAAAATATATAAAGTTTTCAAATGGTGAAAGTTTTTGAATCCCATAGTTAAAGTCTAATTTTAAATAATGACCTATAAACAAATACCTCTCTCTACCCTGACCCCTTCATTCAAGGTCCAATTTTGTATCCCATTCATTATTTTTTGTCACATGCTACGTTTTTTTTTTTAACTGCCTGTGGTCTTTTAGAAGCTTATTCGTTTATTAATTTACTTATTTACTGTGTGTTTCCTCTGTCAACTTTACATTTCATGTTTGTTTGGTCTTTCATGACACTGAATTTTTTTCAAGAATCCAGGCCAGATATTTTAAAAAATGTTCCACAATGAAGTTTTCTCTGAAATTTTCCTCATGATGAGAGGCAGGTTAATTATTTTTGGTGGGAATACTGCAATCATGGAACTTTTTTTAGGATGACACAACAGGAAGTACATATCAGTTTATCCCATTATTGTTGGCTGTAAGTTTGATTCTTTGTTTAGAGTGATGTCTGCCAGATTTCCACATTTTAAAGATTCATTTTTTTCCCTATACAAATAATAGGTAACTTGTGGAGTGCTACTTTGAGACTGCTTAATATCCTGCTTCCCAAAAATCTTTTACTCAATTATCTTGTTATCCATTGTTGATCCTTATTGGAACAAATTACTACATTAGTGGTTGGAAAATGGTGATTTTCTAGTCTATCATTCTTTCTATATTTATTTGCTATACTTTTTTGTAAAAAGCATGCTTCCCAATGTAGCCAGAGGGCGCCCCTTCACATTGCTTTATCGTATCTCAGTCTAATCACTTCCTTATTTCAATCGCAGCAAGATGATCATCTTTCACTTTCTCTGCCTCATTTCTCCAAAGAACCAGAATTGTTTTTGATTCTCATTTCTCCTAAGAACTAGCCATTTCTTTGAAGAGTCAGAATTGTTTTTGATTCCTTTTCTCCCCCTCTTCACATTAAATGAGTCTCTTGCCATTCATTTAAAATTTTTATAGTGAATGCGTATGATGTAAGGAGCTGAATACAAAACTATAAACAATCTCCCATCTCTCACGAAATATACATTGTTGGGGGGAGAAGGCAGACATTATGAAAATATATACACAAATGAATATATAGTTACATATTGTGGTAAGTGCCGTGAAGGAAAATTACATGCCATGTAACTACGTGTTTGTCATGTAAAACTAAATGTCTCTTATGTTATCTCATTCTTTCTATTTCTACCATCATCACAGCTGTACTGACAATTATTTGGTCCCATAGGGATGAGTCATACCTGCTGCATAACTAGTTTCTTTGTCCAAACCTCACTCCTTTCATTTGTCATCAGATTCTTTTCCTCCTTTATCGATTTGTTTTCTAGCACAATTATGCAACCACAGATGCCACTAAAATTCATCAGGAAACAAAAACAAAAATAAAAGCCAGGCCTGAAGGTTCACACCTGTAATTCCAGCACTTGGGGAGGCCAAAGGCAGGAGGATTGTTCAAGCTCAGGAGTTTGAGACCAGCCTGGGCAATACAGCAAGATCACATCTCAAAAAAACTTTTTAAAAAGAGAGAAAAAACAAAATAAAAAGGAAGACAAAATTTTATTGATTTTAAAATCCGGAACTATAAAATTTTCTTTGTTTGTGGACAGGTTCCCATATAATAATAATGCACAGAATACGGACAGTCCCCTACTGACCATAGTTCAACTTACAATTTTTCAGCTTTAAGATGGTATGAAAGTGACAGCATTCAGGACATTTCTTGATTTATGATAGGATTATGTCCCGGTAAACCTATTGTAAATTGAAAATATGGTAAGTTGAAATGGTATTTTGAGTTTTAAAGGTAAATTACATTGAAAACTCAAGAGACTTTTTCTCTGCATTCAAACATGAGTTCATCTACTAACGTGCAGAATTTTCTATTACAAAATTTTTAACAATCCATATAGGGCCTCTTCTACAGATGACCTTCATATAAGCTTGTAAATCTAGAGTAGAACTTATTACCTAGTGCTGTATAAAAAACTGCCCCAAAACTCACTGGATAGGAACAGTTATTATTTCTAATGATTTTGTGGCTTTTCTGGGCTCAGCTGGGAGATTTTTCTACTGGTCTTGCTGGAGTCTTGCAGTCAGATGGCGGCTGGGCCAGAGTCATCTGAGGGTTCACCTAGGATGCTGGGGCAGCTGGATCTTTCTCCCTCTCCATACAGTCTCCGAGGACTTGCATGCAGTTTTTTTCAGCAAGGTGGCTGGGCTTTTTACACAGTGACTCAGAACTCCCAGGAGCACAAAAGGAAAAGCTGCCAGTGTTGTAGGACTTTCTCCTATATCACTGTTGTAGTTCAGCTAAAAGCTGGGTTCTTGTCATATGACCATGAAAGATTAGGCTCGCAGACACTTTGAAGGGTGAGAAGGACGGGGTTCATTGGATGAAAAGAGAAAAAACAGGAAACAGGAAGTCTCAGCAAAGTGCGAGTATTGCTAGTAGGCTCCTCGCCCCTCACCCCCACACAGATGAATCCCAAGGTCTCACCCCGGAAGAGGAGAGGCCAGGCTCCTCCCCTCTGCAAAGGGTGAGAACTTCCCACAGCCCTACCCGGTTCTCCCTGTGTGCAGGTCAGCTGGAGATTCTCCCCCGACCCCTTTATACTTGGGTGTCTTACCAAGAGGGCCATGTTGTGACTTTTATGGTCCCCAGGCACTTGTGCCTTTGTGGAACCTTTCATCTTATTAATGAAAGATTAAAAATAATATTTTATGATTGCATTGGTACAAAGATGAATATATTAATATTCTTTGAGAAGAGTCCCCTTTTTTATTCTAAGTCTAAAAGAAGTCAAAACATTACTGTGGGTTACAGACACTAAGCACTATTGTGTCTAAAGGATAAGCTGACCTTTGCTGCCAGGCCTTTTGTCGCATCCTATCAGTTAAATCAAGGTACAGGCCAGGCTTCTGTGAAGGAGCTACACAGGTCATACCTACCAGGAAGTAGGTTCACTGGGAGCCATCTCTGGAGATTAGCTATCACTTTTGATTAGAACACAGCTTCAAGAAAAGATACATCAACCTGGTTCCTTTAACTCATGACTTCGTGGAAATGATAAGAGGAGAGTATAGTTTTCTGATGTAATTGAGAAGATAGATTTACCAGCTGTCCCCACTGGGCTATAAACTGAACTTACATTGGGCAATAATAGTCTTTGTTCCCTAGAAATTTCGCTAACGTTTGTTTTGTGCAGTTGTTTTGTTTCATTTAATTTTTTTATATTTATTTATTTATTTTCAGGAAAGTCAGAAAAACCTCAGTAACCTGGGTGTTGGTCAGTCTGTGCATATCAATGTTGATTTTCAACCTCCTCTTTGTGTTTGGAATTGAAAACTCCAATAAGAACTTGAAGACAAGTGGTGACATCGAAAATATGGACTTTAACAATAATGTCATACCCAAGACAGACACCATTAACACCCCAAATCCCACGTGTACTGCGATTGCCGCCTTACTGCATTATTTCCTGTTGGTGACATTTACCTGGAATGCCCTCAGCGCTGCACAGCTCTACTTCCTTCTAATAAGGACCATGAAGCCTCTTCCTCGGCATTTCATTCTTTTCATCTCATTAATTGGATGGGGTAAGTGTTTGTATCTCCCCTTTCTCAGGAATTTCATTTTGTGGAAATCATTTAATTTAAACAAACACTTACTGAAGGTCTAATAGTCCAAGGCCTTGATGTAATTAAGAGGAGATAGAAAATATAGTGATTGCTAAGAATACGTTCTATCTAGTAGCTTATACTCCAGTGAAGGAGGCAGATGTGATCAAGGCAAGAATACGAGATACATCATAAACCAACGTAACTAACTTGAAATTGCTAATTCCCTTAAATATCCCTTTTTATTAATTTGATTTAAGATTTAGGCCACAAATGATTAACTTCCAGCTACTTTAAAGGAAATGTTTCAAGAAAGACAATCAGAGTGACTCTTTAAACATAAAATTTGAAAAATTTATTGGGTTCCAGCAAAGGAAGACTTGTTTTAGGGCTATCTAAATTTAAGTTTATTCAAGTGACGGAGAAATTATGCCTCTAAAAGTGAAAATAGTGGTAAGAGTTACAAAGAAACTGGAAATAGGATTGATCTGTAGAACTACCACTAAAAGGGAAAAATTATGTCCACTGTCGACCTACATATGTAGGATCACTTTGTATTATGTTCATAGTGACATCAACATATACCCTGAAGAGGGTCAGATGTATAATTCATGTATGGCCTTTTATAATTAATCCAAGTCTGGATAAATTATTAATTCCATGCCTCTCTTTATCACATAGGAGTCCCTGCTATAGTAGTGGCTATAACAGTGGGAGTTGTTTATTCTCAGAAAGAAAAGAATCCGCAATGGGAATTAGAATACCGGCAAGAGGAAATGTGAGTTTATATTTTTTTAAATGTCCAATTGTTTGAACTAAGAGTGTAATTGTTCAGTGATATTGACTCCAAGTGTCACTGTAATTTGCATTTCACTTTAGAATTGTCATGTTTAGTGGTAGACATTTCAAATTCTCAAAGAATGCATTACAGTTTAAAAATGGTGACATGAAAATCTCTCATGATAAGTCCTTTCATAAAGCAAGTAATCAACTTCTAAATTTATAAATGTGGACTTCCTTATGTTAAATTTGTCTTCTTTCATTAAATCTGAAAATCATGACATAATAGGTATGATCCTTAGTAACCCTATATCTTAGTTTTCTCATCTAGAAAATGGGAATGACAATAATAGTAATTCCTATTCTGGGGTTACTGCAAGGGATCAATCAAGTGTAAAACATTTAGTGACGTGAAGAAGATGCTCTAATGTCTTACTCATATAAAGCAATTCTTTGTTGATATGATTATGATGAATATTTCATGATGATTCATCATATATAACAAATTCTTACTGTGCCTCCAGTGTGAATAATTAACTGTTGTAACAGAAGTATCTGACTGTGTGGCATTTGCTTTTTATGAGTGGGGGAGGAAAGAAAGTGGAACTGAACTGAGACTCAACTCTTCATACACATTTCTGCTACCGAATGGTAACTGCTCTTCAATTTATCTTCCCTTCTCATTTTATAAATCTAACTATTCTTATTTCCAAATTCCACCTGAAGTTCCAAACCAACACAAATGAAAGCGAAACTTCTGGAAATGGGCAAGGACTCCAGGGGAAGGCTGTGCTGTCAGGGGAACTCACCTCTTTCCCAGGACTGATCGTGCCCAACTGTAGGCTGGGGAGCTGACTGCCTGGCCTTATTTCATGGTCCCAGACACTACTTTCTCTCTGTTTAATTACAGTTAAATATCTTTTTAGGTTTTGACATTTGAACCCCACAATTAGAAATATCTAATTAGAGATACCCAAGATGCAAATATCTCATGGGAGAGGTAATTCACTTCAAATTGCAGTATTAATTGGTGTTAACCCAGGCACAGGGCTAGACTCACTCCTTTAAAATTCTTCAGAAAAAAGAAGCCAACTGACTTAAATTTATTCACACTGAGCTATAAACAATTAAGGGCAGCTCCTTTGCTGATTACAGCGTAAGTTGTTGGGGAAGATATGAGCCAACAGAGAATAAGAGAAGCTGGGGAGAGAGGAAAGGATGGCTCACGTCAGCATCTGCCTCCTCCTGGACTTTCTCTCTCCCCTTCCACCCTACACACATGCCATCAAGGGCCACATTTCTTCAGGATGTATTGAGAACCAGGAGGGATTATTTGGGTTTCCTGAGTTATCCTCCTAGCAATTGCTCCTCAAGAGCCTGCGCACTCCCCTGTTGCTCCCAGTTCTGCCAATCATCCTGAAACCCGTGACCCACTTACATGAGGTACTGCTGTCTCTGCATAGACCCAGTTACAGGGTGAATGTAGGGCAGGTCACATTCCTCTTTTATGCTCTACCCCCAGTTCTTTGTACCACTACCACGTAGGCCATTTCAGACATTCCCGAAGGGTTAAAGTTACCATGGGAAATTATAACTGGGAGGAAATTTTTCAAGTATTGCTTTTATGGTGAAGCTGTCTTTCTCCGTGTTCCATGGCAATCTTACCAAGGAGTTAAACACTTCATCTACATCCAATTATGATGCTCTCCAGACCTCAAGTCCATAGCATTTGTCAGATCAACCTCCATCATCCTGAGGATAAACTTGGCACTGTTTTATTCATGGATGGACTTATTATTCTGTCTGTTAGAAGCAAGAATGCCTTTTCATTTTTAAATTCATTATAGAGATTTGAACGTCATTTCAGTATCCTCCTAGGTCATTCAGATTAGAAGTATGATTTCTAGCAATTTAAATTAACACTATTCCAATGCAAAAAAATTTAGAAATCCTTTGGAATGTATAATAATGGTGTTTTACCTCCAAGGGAAAGAAAATAAAATTAATTGAATGCCAAATATATGCCATAGCTTCTCACATCGTTGTAGTACCCAATGGCCTACCTGACACCTCCACTGACTGTTTAATAGACATCTCCTCAGCTTCCCTCCCAAACCTGTTCATCTCATCATCTTCCCCAGTTAATAGTAATTCTACCTTTCTAGGTGCTCAGATTTTGGAGTCATCCTTAATTCCCCTGCATACCACATCCAACCCATCAATAAATTCCTTTGCTTTACTTTTAAATATATCAGGAATCAGACTATTTCTTAACATGTCCTCTCCTGGTCCCAGATTATTGCAATAGACTCCCAGCTATTTGGTTGGTGCAAAAGTAATTGCAGTTTCTGCCATTACTTTTGCACAAACCTAATATTTCCTACTTTTGCTCATACTGTTTTCTCATTACTGCACCTGGATGAATGCTTTTAAACTCAAGACAGATCATGTCATGTCTCTCCGTCTTGCTTAGGGTACAAGCAATCACCCATAAACCTCCTACATAATTTGTATATTTCCGCTAACCTTATCCACTTACTGTGGTTGAGCCACACTAGCCTGTTTGTTATTTCTTAAGCTGTCACCTCAGGGCCTTTGCACTTGATGTGATCTTTGCCTGGAACACCTTTCCCCATCATCGACTTCAGGTCTTTGCTCAAGTACAGCTCTTTTTCCATGAGGCTTTCCCTGACCACTCTATTTAAAATGAAACACCCCTCCCCTCCACACATACACACAGTAATTTCTGCTCTCATGACCTGATTTACTTTTTTCTCCATAGCATTTGTCACCATCTGACGTATTATGTATTTTATTTACTTTATCTATTTCTCTATACTAGACTGTAACCTCACTAAAGAAGGGATTTTTGTTTTGTTCACTGCTGATACACTGGTGTCTAAAACGGTATCTAGCACATAGTATGTAGTCTGTAAATATTTATTAAATCAATTAATTAATTCTTTCAACAATGCCAGTCAGTAGGTGGTTACTATTATTCTCACCTCAGAAGAGAAAAAACACCATCAATAGGAGACAGTTTAAAGTTATGTTATATTATTTCACTTTTCTAGTGGGTGGAATTCTTGAAAGTCATCTCAAATGTGTAAAGTGCAGAGGGATGCTAAGTTTTAACAGATCTTTTAGTTGAGTGAACGTCAGTAATGATAATAGCACAGGGACCAGTATGTTTACCTTTCTTAGTCTGCTGAAATAATTTTTTTTTCTCCACAGCTGCTGGCTGGCAATACCAGAAAGCAAAGATGTTATAAAAAGTCCGTTGTTATGGTCATTCATCGTACCTGTAGCCATTATCCTCATCGGTAATGTTGTTATATTTATTATAATCTCAATCAAAGTGCTGTGGAAGAATAATGAGAACCTGACAAGGTAAGATTCCCAATGAATGGGAAGCTGCCAGGCAAGGCTCGTCCAGCACTTAACATAGCTCCAAAACGCATCTACAGTTCCAGGAGCTTTCAGACTCAGACAACGGCAGGGCTATGTGGTTTGCAGGAGAGATTTGCTCTTACACTTTGACTGAGAAAGTAGATCTTCTCGTGTTCTCGCGTCAGTATAGTCCACTCTCGATATCCTGGGTTTCCACATCCGTGGGTTCAACAAAGAGAGGATCAACTAAAAACTAAACCCAGACTGCAAGAAAAAAAATATTTTCTTTGCTTATCCTACATATTCAAGAAATCATATTTGAATAATTAAAGAAATGAGAGGGTTATGAGGAAATGCTGGTACTTGCGTTTTCATTTTATGAATATAATCCAGTACCTATTGGCTATATTTTACATGTATTGCTTGAATTACACAATACCACTAAAATTTCTTATTTATTTTATTTTATTATTATTTTTTGAGACAGGGTCTTTGCTCTGTCACCCAGGCTGGAGTGCAGTGGCACAATCACAGCTCACTGCAGACTCAATTTCCTGGACTCAAGCGATCCTCTCCCCTCAGCCTCCAGAGTAACTGGGACTACAGACACACACCACCATACCCAGCTAATCTTCTTCTATTTTTTATAGAAATGTAGTCTTTATAAAAAAGAGGCGGGTCTTGTACTCCTGGGCTCAAGTTATCCTCCCCAGTTGGCCTCCCAAAGTGCTGAGATTACAGGCATGAGCCACTACGCCTAGCCTTAAATTTTTTTCAAATTAGCGCCAAACTTACAGAAATTTGGGGAGTTCACTTAAAAATTGGAATTTCTCTTCAAAAATTTGGAATATCTGGCTACTCTCAGCTGACATTCCCTGCAGGAGCATGTGCTTTCTGATTTACCCATTTCTATCTTTACGGCTGCTCTCCTTTCTATAACCTTTCTGGCTCCAAAAATCATTTTCATTGTCATCCCTGATATGCAACAAGAGCATTCAGTTGGAGAGACAAAAAGCAGAAACTATTAAATACATATACTCGACCCCTCCTGACGCCATCTCCACAGCATCAATTGATTGGAATACAGTGCTAATGAGCCTATGAGCTCAGATTTAATTCTGTAAGATTTTGCTCATATTGTAAGTATGCTTAATATAAGCAAGCACCTCTGTGAGCTTATAGTAAGCTTACAAACAGATCCACTTAGTATGACCCGATGGTGAAAGCCACGATCTTTAGTGGGACTATATCTTTTTTTTCTTTTAATGTTAACATTTTATTTAAACCAGTACGAGCACCATGCTTAACAAAAGACTGTCCAAAATAACCCTGCAATATGAACTAGCAGAGACTGAAACTACAGCTTACGAAGCTGTGCCAGTTCTTGGTTTTGTTGAACGATGACAGAGAACAATGTTTCAAGCCTCCTGAGCGAGATTTTATTTGACCATCTAAATCAGTGGGAACTGCCCCGGCATGTTAATGATCTCAAACAATATTCAAGTAATTATATTTATATGATGAATTATACTCCAAAAAGCAAGAAATATATTACTGTATATGAGCACTGATTTGAAATGTCAAATGGCATACTAAAAACAAATTTTTCAAGAACATTCAGCTTGGGACCACTGGTTTTAGGTGACCTAGAAGATTATTACGTTCTTCCAGAAATATAAAGTAAGATTTGTCCAGAAATGTTTGAAACACATCCTCACAAAAGTTGTAATGGCTCGAACTTTATAGATTCCAGTATTGTCAGTCTATTGAACAAATAGGGAACACAAACATGGTAAGAATACTTGAATTGATAGAATACAAGTTACTCTCTACTTACGCCAAATATCAGCATTTAAACTCTTATGAAAATATCTATTCATCACTAGTCCACATATGGATTAATGACATTGCTCAGGTTTTAAAAGTAGTCCAAACATCTTCTAAGTATGCCTTCCTTAATATCTATATGGGTTGGGGGAAACAGCCAAATTTAATTTGGCAATAAACTCCTCTAACTGGAAATTTTTATCTAAAATGTCAGACAAGGATACAGTTTATGGCTACAGTTGACTCCCAAAAATAGGAGATAAAAAGGGAGGGAAAAGTGCTGACACGTATTTTGCCACACAGATTGTTTAGTAATGACGGTAAAAAATTTAGCAACATGCTCTTAAACAAGAATGTGTTTAACTGCCCTAGGCATTTAGTAAACTTTTAGAACTAGACAATTTGAACATTTATTTTAGATGTCAATTAAACAATCAACTTTTTTCCTAATATAATTGCGTCAATACCAGAACAAAGTGATCCCTATTCAAAACTCAGACATTTTGGAATAGTAACCTGAGGAGTTTTCTTCAGATGTATTTTTGTCGTCATGGAAACCACACTAAATAATACTGTGATTAGGCCGGGCACGGTGGCTCACACCTGTAATCCCAGCACTCTGGGAGGCTGAGGCGGACGGATCACGAGGCCAAGAGATCGAGACCATCCTGGCCAACATGGTGAAACCCCGTCTCTGCTAAAAATACAAAAATTAGCTGGGCGTGGTGGTATGCACCTGTAGTCCCAGCTACTCAGGAGGCTGAGGCAGGAGAATTGCTTGAACCCAGGAGGCGGAGGTTGCAGTGAGCTGAGATTGTGCCTCTGCACTCCAGCCTGGCACTTGGCAACAGAAGGAGACTCTGTCTCAAAAAAAAAATAATAATACTGTGATTACCAATTGGTTCTATTTTGACATTAGATGCTATGTAGAACTTATGCAGGGCTGACAATTTCAAAACTAACGCTGACTTAGAAGACCACAAAGGAGGGTCCCAGGAAAGAAGTTGCTGCCAGAAAGGAAAGATTAAGATTTAAGGCTGAATGGGAACGGTTGTACCAGAAAGATATGGAATGTAGAAACTGGAATTATGAAATCTGGAGTTATTATTTGGGGGACGGCAGCAAAAAGACACTAAATAGCAAATATACTTGAAAGGAACAATGTAAAATTTAGTAAGATGAAAGGGAAATCTATACAAACGTTTGAGAACACTTTAGAACATGGTCTTTGTAAATCTCCCCATAGAACAGATGAAATAAAAATGTTCTGCTGATCCTCTAACCTCAATCTGTTGTCTTGCAAAAAACATGCTACTGATTAGGAGTCAGACAAGCTCAAAAAAGCATGGTTTATCATAGCTCTTTGCTCCTGTTAAAGAGAGTAGGGGAACTAAGAGTTCTAATGTATGGCAGGTCAATTATTGTCTGGCACTATGGAGGACCTCCAAATTTAAAAATAAACAAAACGAAAACATTCAAGACAAAGTAAGAAACTTCATTAAAAAATACATTCTTGCAGTACTAGTTTCTCTTATTGCTGCAAACCAGGTGAAACATTTCTTTCATTCAAAAACATTTGGATTACATTTGCATTTCTACAGAATTGTATGCATGTTATTGTCCAATATCAAAATACCTCTTTAAAGAATTCTTAACCTTCCTGGATGAGTTTTCTCTCTCTCTCTGGAAATTGGAATAAAGAATCATTTCCCTCCAAGAACCATAACAAACACCTACTCTAGCACTTCCTCATCTCCAACTAACTTTCTGTTACTTCCTGACTTCTAAATTAGTCAAGCCAAACAGTGTTGAGAACAGAAGATGTTCTATTCAATATCGTGAAAATTTCAACTATCTTTATTTCTCACAGAAACCTCAAAAACAAACTGCAAAGAACATATGAATGGAAAACATGCCAAAATTTAAATTTTGCTAGTTTTGAGATGACTACTTTTTTTTTTTTTTTTTTTTTTTTTTGAGACTGAGTCTTGCTCGATCTTGGCTCACTGCAACCTCCACCTCCTCGGTTCAAGTGATTCTCCTGCCTCAGTCTCCCGAGTAGCTGGGATTATAGGCATGCGCCACCACACCTGGCTAATTTTTGTGTTTTTAGTAGAGACGGGGTTTCACCATGTTGGTCAGGCTGTTCTTGTACTCCGGACCTCATGATCCACCTGCCTCTGCCTCCCAAAGTGCTGAGATTACAGGCATGAGCCACTGCATCTGGCCCAGATAATCTTAATATAAGACACTCACCAAATTTCGTTAGTCTTTAGAGTTTCTATACCTATTATCAAATTAAGGTTCAATGGTTACTTATATATTTGTTTTTACAAGTATGCCAAATACCAGAATCCTTGCTTTATGCCAAGAATACCATCATCTAACAAGACTGGTTTAGTTAACAATTTAGGCATCCAGTTGAGAATATCTTCTGACATTTAGGATATAAGATGTGATTTCTACTGATGTGTTAACGTTATTAACATGGCCAAAGTTTTAAGATAATTTTTTTCCTATGGCATAAAACTAATCACAAGTATACCCAAAATTATAATTCTCAGCTGCCATATATTCCCCAATGCAAGCAGATAGTTTAAATTTTTTAAATATGAAGTTGATTTTATTACAATTGTCATTCACTCAAGAAATAAAAATTCCATTTCAAAGAAAAAGTTGGTTCTTGAAATTAGCCTGCTATAGTATTAAGGAGTTGTGTTTGCCTGAACTTTTAAACAAGTATCAATGTATTCTTAAATAAAGCTTGCTAAAACAGATTTTCTCCAGAGTGACCTAAGACTTAGCATCATTTTTTCCACCTGAGGCATAATATTCTTAAATGAACAGTGTACGTGGGCAGCTGAATATGCATTCTAAATAGGAGGGTAATAGTGACATTGATAAGTAAAAACCTAATGAACCACATTATTTTTCTTGTGTTCTTTCACCTAGCACAAAAAAGGTTTCATCCACAAAGAAGACTGTTAGCACGTTATCTGTTGCAGTTGTTTTTGGAATTACCTGGATTCTGGCATATCTGATGTTAATTAATGACGATAACATCAGGATCATCTTCAGCTACATATTCTGCCTTTTCAACACTACCCAGGTATGGTGTGGATTCGTTTGAAAGTAGCAGAACATGTAGTGGTGGAGGTGATATTACCTTGACCCATTGCTTAGTTACCTTTAAGAGAGTATTTTTAACAAATCTAGTGTGTACATAGTAGGTGTGTATATTTATGGAGTAAAAGAGATATTTCAATCCTGGAAAAAATGTTTAATAATCACATCAGGGTAAATGGGGTACCATCACCTCAAGCATTTACCCTTTTTTTTGTGTGTTACAAACAATCCAGTTACACTCTTGGTTATTTAAAAATGGACAATTAAATTATTCTTGACTATAATCACCCTGCTGTGATGTCAAATAGTAGATCCTATTCATTCTAACTATATTTTTGACCTCATACCCATTAACCGTTCCCATTTTCCCCTCCGCCCACCCACTACCATTTCTAGCTTCTGGTAACAATCATTCTACTCTCTATCTCCATGATTTCAATTTTTTAAGTTCTTTAGCTTCTACAAGTAAGTGAGAATATGCAGTTTGTCTTTCTGTGTCTGGTTTATTTCACGTAACATGATGACCGCCAGTTCCATCCATGTTGTTACAAATGACAGCATCTCATTCTTTTTTGTGGCTGAATAGTACTCCATTGTGTATATGTACTGCATTATCTTTATCCATTTGTCTGTTGATGGATACTTCGTTTGCTTCCAAATCTTGTTATTATGAATAGTGCTGTGAAAAACATGAGAGTGCAGATATCTCTCTGATACACTGATTTCCTTTCTTTTGGATGTATATCTAGCAGTGGGATTGCTGGATCATATGGTAGTTCAATTTTTAGTTTTTTGGGGAACTTTCACAACTGTTCTCTATAGCAGTTGTACTAATTTACACTCCCACTAAACGTGTATGAGGGTTCTCTTTTCTCCACATCCTCACCAGCATTTGCTATTGCCTGTCTTTGGATAAAAGCCATTTTAATCTGGGCAAGATGATATCTCATAATTTTATTCGCCTTTCATAACCAATGACATTGAGTACCTTTTCATTTACCTGTTTGCCATTTGTATGTCTTCTTTTGAGAAATGTCTATTCAGATCCTTTGCCCATTTTTAACTGGATTATTGGATTTTTTTTCCTATAGAATTGTTTCAGCTTCCTGCATATTCTAGTTATTAATCAGACGGATAGTTTGCAAATATTTTCTCCCATTCTATGGGTTGTCTCTTCACTTTGTTGATTGTTTCCTTTGCTATGCAGAAGGTTTTTAACTTGATATGATCCTATTTGCCCATTTTTACTTTGGTTGTCTGCACTTGTGGGGTATTACTCCAGATATCTTAGCCCAGTCCAATGTCCTGGAGTTTTCTCCCAATGCTTGCTTTTAGTAGTTTCATAGCTTGAAATCTTAGATTTAAGTCTTAATCCATTTTGATTTGATTTTTATATGTGGTGAGAGAGAGTCTCATTTTCATTCTTCTGTATATGGGTATGCAGTTTTCCCAGCACCATTTGTTGAAGAGACTGTCCTTTCCACAGTGTATGTTCTTGGCAACTTTGTCAAAAATGAGTTCAGTGTAGCTGTATGGATGTGTTTCTGGGTTCTCTATTCTGTTTCATTGGTTGACGTGTCTGTTTTCATGTCAGTACCATGCTATTTTCATTACTATAGCTCTGTGGTATAATTTGAAGTCAAGTAATGTGATTCCGCCAGTTTTGTTCTTTTTGCTCAGGATCGTTTTGGCTATTCAAGGTCTTTTGTAGTTCCAATAAATTTTAGGATCATTTTTTCTTTTTCTGTGAAGAATGTCATTGGTATTTTGATAGGGATTGCATAGAATCTGTAGATTGATTTGAATAGTGTGGACATTTTTGAAATATTGAGTTTTCAATCCATGAACATGGATTTCCATTTTTGGTGTCCTCTTCAATTTCTTGCATGCAGGTTTTATAGTTTTCATTGTAGAGATCTTTCACTTTTTTGGTTAAGCTAATTCTAAGGTATTGCATTTTATTCATAGCTATTGTAAATAGGATTACTTTCTTAATTTATTTTTCAGATTGTTTGCTGTCGGCATATAGAAATGCTACTGACTTACATATGTTAATTTTGTGTCCTGCAACTTTACTAAATTTATGAGTTCTAACAATTTTTTTTGTGTGGAGTCTTTAGTTTTTTCCAAATATAAGATCATATCATTTGCAAACAAGGATAATTTTATTTCTTCCTTTCCAATTTAGATGTCTTTTATTGCTTTCTCTTACCTAATTGCTCTGGCTAGGACTTCCAGTACTATGTTGAATAACAGTAGTGAAAGTGGGCATCCTTGTTGTGTTCCAGATCTTAGAGGAAAAGCTTTCAGTTTTTCCCCATTCAGCATGTTACTAGCTGTGAGTCTGTCATATACAGCTTTTATTGTGTTGAAGTATGTTCCTTCTATCCCCAGTTTTTAAGAGTTTTTGACCTGAAG
Organism: Cacajao melanocephalus; assembly: GCA_963573385.1. NCBI lineage: Eukaryota > Metazoa > Chordata > Mammalia > Primates > Pitheciidae > Cacajao > Cacajao melanocephalus. The sequence goes on along the minus strand of CAUYLG010051495.1, from coordinate 69,006 downwards.
GGATGTTGATTTTTTTTTTTTAGCATCAATTGAAATGATCATGTGGGTTTTGTGTTTCATTTTGTTGCTATAGTGTATCACATTGATTGATTTGCATATGTAGGACCATCCTTGCATTCCTGGGATAAATCCCAATCTGTCATGGTGAATGACCTTTTTAATGTATTGCTGAATTTGGTTTTCTACCATTTTGTTGAGGATTTTGGCATCAATGTTCATCAGATATATTGGCCTATAACTTCTTTGTTTCTTCCTTTTTGTCTTTCTTTCTTTCTTCTTTCTTTCCCTCTCTGTCTTTCTTTCTTTCTTGTGTCTTTTTCTGGTTTTGGCATCAGGGTAATACTGGCCTCAGATAATGAGTTTTGAAGTATTCCCTCTGCCTCTATTTTTTTGGAATAGTTTAAGTAGGATTGCTGTTAGTTCTTCTTTAAATGTTTGGTAAAATTCAGCAGTAAAGCTGCAGATCTTGGGCTTTTCTTAGCTAGGAAACTTTTTATTACAGCTTCAGTCTCATTACTTGTTACTGGTCTGTTCAGGTTTTGTATTTCTTCATGGCTCAGTCTTGGTAGGTTGTTTGTGTTTGGAAATCTGTCCATTTCTTTTAGCTCTTCTGATTTACTGGCATAGAGTTGCTCATAGTAGCCACTAATGATCCTTTGAATTTCTGTGGTATCAGTTCCTATGTCTCCTTTTTCATCTCTGGTTTGCCAGTATTTTAGTGAAGATTTTTGCATCTATGTTCATCATGGATATTGGCCTAAAGTTTTTTTCTTGTTGAGTCTCTGCCGGGTTTTGGTATCAGGATGATGTTGGTCTCATAAAATGATTTGGGAAGGATTCCCTCTTTTTGGATTCTTTGGAATAATTTCAGAAGTGATAGTACCAGCTCCTCTTTGTATGTCTGGTAGAATTCGGCTGTGAACCCATCTGGACCTGGGCTTTTTTTCGTTGGTAGGCTATTAATTGCTGCCTCAACTTCAGCCCTTGTTATTGGTCTATTTAGGGTTTTGACTTCTTCCTGGTTTAGGCTTGGGGGGATGCAAGTGTCCAGGAATTTATCCATTTCTTTCAGGTTTACTGGTTTAGTGCATAGAGTTGTTTGTAGTAATCTCTGATGCTAGTTTGTATTTCTGTGGAATCTGGTGATATTCCCTTTATCATTTTTTATTGCATCTATTTGATTATTCTGTCTTTTCTTTTTTATTAACCTGGCTAGTGGTCTATTTTGTTGATCTTTTCAAAAAACCAGCTCCTAGATTTATTGATTTTTGAAGGATTTTTTGTGTCTCTGTCTCCTTTAGTTCAGGTCTGATCTTAGTTATTTCTTGTCTTCTGCTAGGTTTTAAGTTTTTTTATCTTGCTCCTCTAGCTCTTTCAATTTTGATGATAGGTTGTCGATTTTAGATCTTTCCTTGCTTCTCATGTGGGCATTTTTTGCTATATATTTTCCTCTAGACACTGCTTTAAATGTGTCCCAGAGATTCTGGTATGTTGTGTCTTCATTCTCGTTGGTTTCGAAGAACATCTTTATTTCTGCCTCATTTCATCATTTATCCAATCAACATTCAAGAGCCCATTGCTCAGTTTCCATGAAGCTGTGTGGTTCTGAGTTAGTTTCTGAATTCTGAGTTCTAACTTGAATGCACTGTGGTCTGAGAGACTTTGTTATGATTTCCATTCTTTTGCATTTGCTGAGGAGTGATTTACTTCCAATTATGTGGTCAGTTTTAGAGTAGGTGTGATGTGGTGCTGAGAAGAATGTATATTCTGTGGATTTGGGGTGGAGAGTTCCGTATTTTTCTATTAGGGTTGCTTGGTTGAGATCTGAGTTCAAGTCCTGGATATCCTTGTTAATTTTCTGTCTTGTTAATCTGCCTGATATTGACAGTGAAGTGTTAAAGTCTCCCACTATTATTGTATGGGAGTCTAAATCTCTTTGTAGGTAGTTAAGAACTTGCTTTATGTATCTGGGTGCTGCTGTATTGGGTGTATATATATTTAGGATCACTAACTCTTCTTGTTGCATTGATCCTTTGTAATGCCCTTCTTTGTCTCTTTTGATCTTTGGTTGGTTTAAAGTCTATTTTATCAGAGACTAGGATTGCAACTCCTGCTTTTTTTTTTTTTTTTTCTCTCCATTTGCCTGGTAAATCTTCCTCTATCCCTATATTTTGAGCCTATGGGTATCCTTGCATATGAGATAGGTTACTTGGATACAGTACACCAATGGGTTTTGACTTTTTATCCAATTTGCCAGCCTGTGTCTTTTGACTGGGGCATTTAGCCCATTTACATTTAAGGTTAATATTCTTATGTGTAAATTTGATCCTGCCATTTTGATGCTAGCTGGTTGTTTTGCCCATTAGTTGACACATTTTCTTCATTGTGTCAATGCTTTTTATCATTTGTTACGTTTTCAGAGTAGCTGGTACTGGTTGTCCCTTTCTGTGTTTGGTGCTTTTTCAGGAGCTCTTGTAAGGCAGGCCTGGTGGTGACGAAATCTCTCAGCAATTGCTTGTTCATAAAGGATTTTATTTCTCCTGCACTTATGAAGCTTAGTTTGGCTAGATACAAAATTCTAGGTTGAAAGTTCTTTTCTTTAAGGATGTTGAATATTGGCCCCCACTTTCTTCTGGCTTGCAGGGGTTCTGCCAAAAGATCCGCTGTGAGTCTGATGGGCTTCCTTTTGTAGGTAACCCGACCTTTCTCTCTCACTGCCCTTAGCATTTTTTCCTTCATTTCAACTCTGGTGAATCTAACAATTATGTGCCTTGGGGTTGCTCTTCTTGAGGAATATCTTTATGGTGTTCTCTGTATTTCCTGGACTTGAATATTGGCCTGCCTTACTAGGTTGGGGAAGTTCTCCTGGATAATATCCTGAAGAATGTTTTCCAGCTTGGATTCATTCTCTCCGGCACATTCAGGTACACCTAACAAATGTAGATTAGGTCTTTTTGCATAATCCTATATTTCTTGGAGGCTTTGTTCATTTCTTTTCTCTAATCTTGCCTTTTCATTTTATTTCATTGAATTGACCTTCAATCTCTGATATCCTTTCTTCTGCTTGGTTGATTTAGCTATTGAAACTTGTGTATGCTTTATGAAGTTCTCATGTTGTGTTTTTCGGCTCTATCAAGTCATTTATATTTTTCTCTAAGCTGTTTATTCTTGTTAGCATTTCGTCAATCCTTTTTTCAAGGTTCGTAGTTTCTTTGCATTGGGTTAGAACATGTTCTTTTAGCTCAGAGAGGTTTGTGATTACCCACCTTCTGAAGCCTGTTTCTGTTAATTCATCAGACTCATTCTCCATCCAGCCTTGTTCCCTTGCTAAGGAGGAGTTGTGATCCCTTGGAGAAGGAGAAGCTTTCTGGTTTTGGGTGTTTTCATCCTTTTTGTGCTGGTTTCTTCCCATCTTTGTGGATTTATCTACCTGTGGTCTTTGTAGTGGTGATTTTCAGATGGGGTCTCTGAGTAGATGTCCTTTTTGTTGATGATGAAGTTATTTCTTTCTGTTTTTTAGTTTTCCTTCTAACAGGCCCCAATGCTGTAGGACTGCTGGAGATCCACTCCAGACCCTGCTTGCCTGGGGATCACCTGCAGCAGCTGCAGAACAGTAAGGGTTGTTGCCAGTTTCTTCTTCTGTTATCTTCATCCCAGAAGGATACCCGCCAGATGTCAGCCTGAGCTTTCCTTTATGAGGTGTCTCTTTGGATATATGGGGGTCAGGGAGCTGCTTGAGGAGACAGTCTGTCCCTTATAGGAGCCCAAGTGCTGAGCTGTGAGCTCTGTTGTTCTGTTCAGAGCTGCTGGGCAGGTACATTTAAGTCTGCTGCAGCGGAACTCATAACCACCTTTTCTCCCAGGTGCTCTGTCCTGGGAGGGTGGGGCTTTATTTATAAGTTTCTGACGTGCTGCTTTTTTCAGAGCTGCCCTGCCCAGCAAGGAGGTAACCTAGTCACAGTCTGCCAGCAGAGGCGTTGCTGAGCTGCCATGGGCTCTGCCCAGCTCCTGTGTGAACTTCCTTGCAGTTTTGTTTATAGAGGTATAGTTAGAACTGCCTCAGTAGTGGTGGTCTGCCATGGTAGTGGCCGACTGCCTCAGTAGTGGCGGATGCCCTTCCCCCCACAGAGCTGGACCATGCTGGGTCCAGCTGCACTTCCTGTGAAACTCTCAATCCAGAGAGTTTCAGATTGCTGGTCTTTGTTGGGGTGGGACCCGCCAAGCCAGATCATCTGGCTACCTGTTTCAGCCCCCTTTTTTTTTCAGTTGAATGGGTGGCTCTGTCTCTTAGGCATTCCAGGCACCAGTTGAAATGGGAACCCAGATTTGTGTGAGTTTTTATGAGGAGTACTGCTGTGCTGGCTGAAACAGCCATGCTGGAAACTCATGGTGCTTTTCAGCCTGGGAATCTCCTGGTGTGTGGGCAGTAATAACTCATTTGGAAATGTGATCACTCACCCTCTGTGTTGTTCTCACTGGGAACTGCACTCCAGAGCTGTTCCTATTTGGCCATCTTAGATGCCTCCATCAGATATAAGGTTTTTAGCCATTTCAGGATATTCTCTTGTGAGTGACCCTCTTTGGTGCTGTGGGAAACTGAGATAGCCAGTGGTGCCCTCTAGAGAATCTCTCACTTCTGAGCTGCTGGCTGAGATAGATGGTAGGAGTTTCCTAAAATGTTCTGATATTTGAAACAGCTTTCAAATGAGTGCTTCAGAATTTCTTATTTTGGTAATGCAGGCTGGGGTCATCTCAAATGACTTCTTTAACCTTTGTTCCTTAACCCTAAAGACACATATAAAAGCCATAAGTGTCCTGCTTTAAAGCCAAAGTAATTGGAATAGACAGAGAAGTATGGTTGCCAGTCTCTAAGATGGCCCCTAATGATTGCTTTTCCTGGTATTCATGATTTTGTGGAGTCCCCTTCCATGCTGAATCAGGGATGACCCTATGCAATCCACAGAATAAGGGGGAGGGTTGACGTGTGACTTCTGAGGCTACATTCTAAAAGGCACTGTGGCTTCTGCCTTTCGGAAAACTTGCTCTGGGGGAAGCAAGTCGTCAAGCCATGAAGACACTCAACCCTCTGGAGAGACACACCTGATGAAGAACTGGGGCCTCCCATCAACAATCAGCACCAACGTGCTGGCTGAAGATGTGAGCTGCCTTGGAGTGGACCTGCAGTTCCAGGCAAGTCATCAGATGACTTAAATTCCAGCCAACAACTGACTGCAACTTCTTGAGGGACCCCAAGCTAAGAACTTCCCAGTTGAGCCACTCCTAAATTCCTAATCCATCAAAACCACGAGAAATAATAAATGATGATTGTTTTTATAAGCCACTGTTTTTGTTTTTGTAGAGGTGATTATACAGAAATAGATAACTAATACAATTGCCATTGTTTTGCTTGGAATTATTTGACAAGCCCAGGCAGCTTGTGGTTTTTCAAAGCGGTTGACAATTTGCGGCTGGAGAGTTGTTTGTATCTGTCAAGATTATCCGTATGCTTATTGCTCATTTACCTTGTAGAAAAAAGATGGCAGATTAGGGAGTATTCAGAATATAACTGATTTGAATCCCATCTCTACTATCTCCTGGTTATAAAAACTGTAAAATCTTCAGCAAATTTCTAAACCTTTCTAAATTTTAGTTTACTTGACTATTAAATATGAATAATAGTACCTACTTAACCAGTTTATAAGAAGGTTAAATTTTAAAAGTTATAAAAACTTACCTTATAGTGTCTGGCACATAGTGATCATTTGCTAATAGTTTCTATGATGATGATAATGAATTTAGACTATGGTGTTTGATGTTCAATGACTCCCATGAGTCCCTTCCTATGTCAGTTATCTAGTGTTGTGTAATATACCACCACCAAATTTGTATTTAACAGCAGGTGATGTTTTATTATCTCTCAAAATTCTGTGAGTTTACTGGGATCAGTTGGGTGGTTCTTCTGCTCCACATGGGACTTCGGTCATCTGGGGGCTTGATTGCATTGGAATATACAAGACAGATCACTCACATGATTGTTCTTATTACTGTCTGTTGGCTGGGAGCTCAGCTGGGCTTTTGATTGAAGAGTCACACATGGCTTTTCCATTTGTAAAAAACCCATGCTTGGGTTTTTCACAGCATGATGGCTAGATTCTAAGAGGCAGTGTCTACAGAGCAGAAGTAGCCAGAAGCAGGAAGCAAAAGCTACTAGTTCTCTCCAAGGCTAGGTCTGAAACTGGCACAGCATCATTCCTGCCACATTCTATTTGTTAAGCAGCTGCTGAATCTGCCCAGATTCAAGAAGAGACATAGACTCTATCTCTCAAAGGGGAGAGCGATGGAGAATTTTTCATCATCTTTAACTCACGAAAATTTCCAATTTCCTTTCCAGATATCTTCCCCAAATCCCTTAAGGTGTACTTAGTTAAGTCAAATAAGTCTATTGGCTTTTTCCTAGTTGTTCCTTACTGCTCTGTCCAGAGCAAGCCCAGCCCTCTCCACAAAGCTCGTCTTAGCTATCTCGACTCTCTGCGGGACTCCTAAGACAGACTGTCAGGACTGGCCATTGATAAGTGCCTCATGTGCAGTTTTATGACATCACATTTGCCTGTTATTCGACACTTTTCAGGCATGAATCCTCATTTCAAATGCCATTTCTTATTGAGTGGGTTTTATACTTGGCTTCCTGCATAAGCCTGCTATAAGTCTTTCCATGAATCAGTGCTTAGTAAGTGTTTTCTGATTTGAATGATGCTATGGGGAGGCAGTGGTGGAAGGGAATTGACATTTGAACACTCAGAGTCAAGTATGATGCTAAGTGTTTACATCCATCATCTCATATATTCTACATGACCATCCTGTAAGAGAAGTATTATTATTCCCATGTGACAGACAAGGACACTGAGTACTTAATTTGTCATACTTAGTACAAGTAATAAGTGGGAGAACCAATAACTGAGGGCAAGTCTATCTGATGCCATGGCTTTCATCTTTCACTGGCATTGCCCTGCCTGCAACTCCCTTGGAATGAAACTATCTGGGAAAAGAAGGGGAAACTATGTGAGTAACTAAGGACTGTGGTTTCCAGAGCGCTTGAGTCATAAACTCCCCATGGTCAGGGCATGCTCTTGTCAGCCTCACTGTGTGCAGGCATTTATTTTGCTTGGGACCAAAGCTAAACATTAACCCACTCACGCTTTGCCTTTCCTTTTCCATTTTCAAACTCCTATGGCTCCCAGTGGCTTTAGTCAAATACACCCTATCTATTATTATTCCCTTTTAAACGGCTTCTGGGCATGATGACAGCATGTTTGGAAACACCGTGGCGTATTTGTGGTAATTAAACTTCACGCCGATGTCTGGATCCAGGGCTTCCACAGGCCTCATGACTCCAGCATTGCCCGGGAGCCCCTCCGTATGCCTTCATTTGAGGAATCTCAAGTGAGTGCTTGTGGCTCCTTCTCCCCAGCCTCAGAGGAGAGAAAAATTGCTGGTCAGGCATTTCCAGAGGGCTTCAAGGGGATCAAAGAGAGAAAAGCAAACACTGAGGGAAAATGTGCTATTTATTCTTGGAACAAAGTTACATTGGCAGCTTTCTCCTCTCCAGTAATACTTGTTTTCCTGAAAGGATTACACTCGCGTTCGCTTCCTCCCACAGGATTTAGCTGCCACTCAGCTCATGACCTGTAACTTCTATCTCCCGCCCCCTCCCAACCACGCTTTCAGTTTTCTCACAGGCTGGGCAAAAATTAAACAGATTAAAATCATCCATGAGAAAAAGTGGGTTAGTGCAGCTGCTGCAAATACCCTGCGTCAGCAGCTCAAGTCAGCAGCTCAAATAAACTCGGCCATGTGAGTAGTGTTCCTGGGCCACAGACAGGGAATCCCAGATGCTTTAGGGCTTGCTCCTTGGTGAAGGAAGGGGAAGGAGGAGTAGGCTGAGAGAGGAGGGCTGCCAGGTAGAGGTGTCTTTCTTTGGGAGAGCAATTCCATTTGTGTTTTTCATGGCCATTTCTGCTTTTAATTAAGTAATTAAAGAAATTCATGGGTGGTTATATGGCAGACTAATTTATTGAGAGACTTACTTGTGTCTTGGTTTCTTCACTGAGGGTACTCTTTGCCTCAAAAAGGTAGCAAGACCCTGTCGTGCTCTTGTCTTTGAGAGCTGGTTGTTGCAGGGCTGAAAACAGACTTTCCAGGAGGAGACATCCCTATTTCTGTTTTTGTTTCAGCTCCCTTTGCATCTTGAGGAGAATCGTGCTGCTTCATGTTGGGCAGGAGTGGGAGCTTTGTCTTTCTGAAGGTATGCATCCTGACTGGAGACTAAGAGAGTCCCTGGATATGAGAGAAAGAACAGTCACTGGGGTGCCCTTGAAGTATGATCATCTGGACCTTGCTTTTCAACAGCACCAACAATGAGGGCAGCTGAGGGGTTGAAGGTGGCACTGGGGCAGAAATATCTAAACATTAAGGGCTGTGACCTTGAGAATCTCTGTGAAAAGAATCCCTAGGCCCAAGCCTTAAAAGAACTTGTCTCAGGGCTCCATGCTGTTTTGGACAACAGGCCTGGATGTGGTGACCAGGTAGACAGAAACTCTTTGCATGCTCTGCATCATCCATCTCCATCTGACCCTGGACTTCCACCTAACTCTGGGAAGGGGACATTCCCCAGTAGTAACTGAAATGAAAATTTTCTATGAAATGAATAGAAAGCTCAGGACAAATTATACTAGATCAGAGAAATAAAAGAATGGTCCATTTCTTGTGCCCTAATCATGTGGTAGGTGTGGTGTGCAAACTTGAGACAGAGAGAGAAGAACAAAAAACTATTGCTCTCATAGGACTTGATCCACGAGAGGTAACAGGGTGCAGAGCTCTACAATGAAAATGTGTCACAGATGCCTGGGACCCAGGTGGGGTTGCTGCCTCTGTTAAGGGGGAGACAAAGCTTCCCCAAATTGCTCACCCTTGTCCTCAGTCTTAAAAGATGAGCTGGAATTCCTTAGTGGAGGATGGGGGTGGAGTCAAGAACATTCTGTACAAAGGTACAGAAGCGTGAAATAGCATAACATGTTTGTGAAACTACAAAAAGGTTGACATAGCTGAAACATAAGATGGGCTGGTGTACTGAATGGTTGAGAGAGATATGTAGGGGCTGACCCTGAAGGATGTTGCATCCCATGCTAAGGAGACCTGATTTTATCTTTTAAGAGATGGGCAACCCCTGAAGCATTTTAGCAACGTGAACCAGATGTGTCTGTTTGCTGAGCAAAGGCAGTTAAAGAAGTTCACAGAGGAGAAATCACAAAGGTAGGTGGGGATCTAGGAAATGGAGAAGCGTGGAAGTGAAAGGAGGAGGAGGTATGAAGAAGGACGTGGCTACAGCGGCAAGTACTGCAGGGAGATGAAGAACATTAACAGGAGGCAGTCAAGGGGGACTTTAATGAGGGCAGGTTCAGTGGCGTGTTGGGGACAAAATCCAGACCACCGTGAGCTGAAGATTGAAGGGGATTAAGAAAGTAAGGTGAGTGAATACCATTTGTTTGAGAAGTTTGGTTATGAAAAGAATTAAATATAAAGAAAAATATCTAGAAATAATTAAAAATTATTAAAATTTTAAATTAACATTGAATAATTAAGAAGTCAAAAACAATATATGTTGGCATGGATGTGATGAAAAGGGAACACTTTTACACTACTGGTGGGAATGTAAATTCGTACAACCACTGTGGAAAATAGCATGGAGATTCCTTAAAGTTCTAAAAGTAGAACTACCATTTGATCCAGCAATCCCACTACTGGGTATCTGCTCAAAGGAAAAGAAGTCATTATGTGAAAAAGACACATAAAATGCATGTTTATAGCAGCAGAATTTGCAATTGCAAAGATATGGAACCATAGATCCATATCTTGCATATTTAAGTGCCCATCAACCAACCAGTGAATGAAGAAAATGTGGTGTATAAACACTATGGAATACTACTCAGCCATAAAAAGGGACAGAATAATGCAGAATAATGTCTTTTGCAGCAACTTGGATGGAGCTGGAGGCCATTTTTCTTTTTTTTATTTTAAAATAACCAAGAGTATTGTACTGTTAATACATTAATCAAACCTTCTAATTTAACAGATTCCCAGTGTGGACTAAAAATGAAGCAAGTGAATTATCCTTTCATTTATTAGCTCTTCTTCTGTTAGGACAACAATCTTAGATTCCTCATTTACATCTACAGTAGATTCCAAATTCCATCAGCTGTGTCCAGACACAGAAGGCTGACTGGTTGCTGGTTGCAGACACTAGTTTAGAAATGGAAATCACTCCAATTTGGGCACTGGGGGACATGAACACATGGTAAAATTTGCTCTCTGTCCTGTGTTTTTTTATCTTTCAGACCAAATCACTCTTAATTTCTCAGGTTCATATCTTTCACAGAGTTACAGAAAATAAGTCTTTAAGGAATTTGGAAGAGTTGCAGGCAATCTCGTAATGGAACCCTGACACAGGCGTCCATAGTGTCCAGTTCAGGTATGCTATGAGGTTTAGCTATTTTAACTTGACATTTAACCTTTATTCTAAACTCTCCTGTATCCTTTTTCCTCTAAAAATGTATAGTTTTCTAGACATGCAGGGTAATTTTCAAACAGGTCATGAGATTAAAATGTAGCGGGATATCTCAATTTTGTAATGAGAATCAATGGTATTTTCAATATAAAAGTAAACATTTATTTTAAAAATATTTATCTTATTGACAACTTTTTGGGGCCCATGTATATTGTGTCTTAGGATCTAACTTGAATTTTCTTAAAGAACTACTAGTAGCCTTTTCTCTAGGCGTGTTTCATAGTTCCATTGTGTAATTTTTTAATAACTGGAATCTCTCATTTTTATAGAGGCTTCTTGATTAGAAAGACAGTGCTGTATATGGATGATTTGTTTAAGTTCTGTTTATGCTTATTTAACCTTGTTAATCAAGATGAAAAGGGTAGAGAAAGTGTCAGCCTGAGCATGAGAATTTCCTATAAAAAATGGGGAAAAAGAGAACCAAAATTTATAGTAAGCTATGTTTATGGTTTAAATGGTGAATATGTTTGATTAAAAACCTATAATTAATCAGAAGACATGTTGTATTGGGCAGCAGCAACTGGCTAGAGAAATATTTTGAGTTCTACTCTATTATACCAAGCAAGATAAAGTGTTTGATCCAAGGGTATTTAAATCTCTATTCTTCTGACTAGGGCCTGTGAGGAAATAATTCAGTGAGATAAACCCCCACTCCACAATAGAACAGATAAAGAGGATACTTAATTGATGCTTTTTATTCATTATTTATCCTTTTAGGGCACATCACACATTTTAAAAGGTGAGAGAAGTGATTAGATAGAATATGTGGAAACTTAGCTGCATGACTTCTATTCCCTGGAGGTTTTAGTTCCATGAAAAATTCTTTTAAACAACTCACTTGTGCTCCTAGCATCCTCTCATATTCCTTTGTACAAGTAAAACTTTCTCTCTGAAAAAAAAAAAAAAGACAAGGCCTGGAGAACATTGGTTTTTATAATTTGGTTGTCTACATCTGGAATCTAGGATTGTAGAGGGGGTATAACTGTCAACATTGATTTATTTGGCAATTAAACACATCCATTAGACCTTATAAAAAGTCGGCGAAAGGTTGGACTATAAATAAGGTATACTGCATTCTTTGACCTTTGGTGTCTAGGCGATGCTAGTAGCTAATACTATCAAATGACTAGTTTCATTTCAGCAGGCTGTCGTGGAATGAATGAATGTAAATACCACTTGGTTAATTACTATCCATGGATCTTAACAGAAGTCCCATTACTTTGCCAGGGAATGTAATAGCAAAAGTGAGATAATAGGAGAAAGAGAGAGAGAGAGAGAGAAAGAAAGAGAAAGGTTGTCCTCATTTTCCCAAACTAACATTTTAAACAAGTATACATTTTCTTTTCAAGTTCACTTTTGTTAAGATGAATAGATAGGAAATGACTGTAGGGCAAAGCATGAAAAAAAATTTTCGGCCTCCTGATTTTCCTAAAGTGACATCATTAATGGTGACACATTGGTGTCTCTGTCTGCACATCCATTAGCCTCTCATCAGGCCATGAGGCAATTTCCTTTGTCTTTTATTATTCAGTTTACATGCTTGCCTTGCTCCATCGCTCTTGGAGATCATTTACTACTTCTGGAATTAATAAGAGCTGGAAGTTTGAAGGCTTCTTGTAAATAGCAGTGCCATAGAAGCAGGCAAGGATTCTGGTTTCAATCATTTGTACTTTCTTGGGACAAAACCAGATTTCCTACCTTGTGGGGTAGGAAAATCCCCACATCCTACCACATGGGGATGATTTCACTCGCTTATGGCAGAGAAAAGTCCAGGGATTTTTGTCCGTTTGGCATTGTCTTAATACTCTGCACACAGGAGAGCAATTTTGACGTTCTCCTTTTCCGGGTGACTTTTGAAGATCATTCACTACTAGATTGAGCTCCTTACTGTTTTATAAACTTCTTATCTGTGAGGACCTGGATTTTGTCTCTGCATTTCCTACAGGAGTAGCTTTCAATCCTAACGGCACATTGTAATCACCTGCAAAGGTTTAAATAAAAAGCCCTACTCCTAGAGATTCTGATTCAATTGGTTTGGTCTGGAGCCTAGCTTGTGATTTCAGAACATGCCCCAGGTGAGAGCTGAGTACATCGTGCAGCAAGGTTGCCAATGATATCTAGGACAGTTCTCTGTGAAGGGCAGGCAGTCTCCAGGAAATGACAGTTAAGCTGAACTGCATACTTAGACACACGAGTTACACAGTGCCAGATAATTCTGGTGAGGACAAATCTGGACATATTCTCACTGCAAGCATCTTGTGGTGCCTTTAGCAGCTCATCATTTTTGGGTAAACCATAGAAGTCTAAGAGTTTCACCTTAGCTCAGCTGGTGACTCAGTTTGTTTTTGTTTTTGGCTGCCTTTGGGTGTTGTGCCTGAGTTTGCTCATCAGTAAAATGGGAATAATCAAAGTCTGAGGTTGTATTTCTGTTCTGTTTGAGGCAAAAACTAGTAAATATTTGCCACAATGAGCTTTGTGCAAAATCAAATTACTGCCATGCAAATGCAGATGGAGTTTTGGAAGCAGAAGCAGGAATGTGCCTGGAGTCTTGTCAAACAGTAGCTGATCAATGGGGTTCAGCCGTGACATGGATGGAACACGATCCTCCTATCAAATCTTGTCATCACGACATTTGTTCACTGAGGGAATGCCATAGCCTCCACTCACTGAGCATTTAAACTCTCACATCTTCTTTGTATTAACTGAAGGGGCTCTGGCTTCTAAACTTTTTCCATGAACTGGATCTGCTATTAGCTATGACATCAGTGTTGGGGGGGGGGTGGTTCCCTGCTCTGACCATCAGTGCCATGGGAGCCCTGCATGCTCTGCTGGCATTACCTGCCCACATCTGCAAGGCTGCTCGCACTGACAGCCCCAGCTCTCAGCCTTGGGCCTGGAATCAGGCATGAAGTTGTTACTTGAGATTCTGAGCTGCAGATCCTGGTTTCCTGGGAACCCTTTTCTTCCTCTAATTCTTCATCTCTGGTTAGAACTGGAGCTGTACACTGTGCCTGGGACTCCCTATTCCTCTGCCCTTCCTGTATCAACCTGTGCATTCCAACCTCTCCTGTGTTTCCTGACCATCTCCACCCTGAAGGCCCATCCAGCAGACCCTATGAGACCAGACTGGGCAGCTTCAGAAGGTAGCCATTGAGCATCTGCCCTAGTCTAGCAGAGGCTTAATGCCCCTTTCTCACATCTGACCTAAAGTCCTAATTGATATTTAGCACTGTTCTGTAAATATGTCTCCCTAAAAATGGAAAATAGCTATTTCTCTCTTTTATAATAGTTGTGCCATTAATGAACCAGTGGGCCCTCTCATCTTGGAATAAATCACCCCAGTGTTTTCAGTTTCTCTGAACAGTCTGTAGGTTATCTCCCTTCCTCTCCTCTCAGCCTCAAGTGTCAAGCCACACACAGTACCTTCAGAAAAGAGCAGCCAAAGGCAACTTATTTTGCAGGTAGGAAAATGAGACACAGAGAGTTTTGATGACTTGTTAGCATAACAAGTGAATGAGATTTGAAATGAGGATTCTCCCCTCCATAGAATGGGGGTGGGTGGGGTGGGGACATGACAATGATGCAATAGAATGCACACTTAAGAAACTTGGGCTACAGAGATGAACAGCTCTTCATGTTGTTCCAATTTTCTTATTTATAAAATAAGAGAACAAGAATGCTTAACCAATCCAGATGCTGTGTAGATTAAAAGAAATGTATGTGAAAAGGACTGGCATAGAGTTTGGTATCTAAGAGGCTCTCATTAAAAGCACACACATACACATGAACACATAAGTGCATGTAAGCATGAAGTTAGTAGCTTTGAGGGATTCCTTTCCAAGGTGCAGCCATAACCCATAGGTCCCCTGACATAGCTCTTGGGAGAATCTACCTCTGTAGGATCCTTAAATAGTCATTTACCTCAATGTTGGCCTTCATGTAGGGATGCTTCTGTGCTCAGCATACAAACCTATGATTTCTGATATCCATACATGGCTGTGTCCTGGGCTGACACATGTAGTATTACATCAGGAAACCCCGATTCTTAACACTGCCTCTCCATCTGCCTGCTGGAAAGCTGGAGACTTAGGGGGAGCTCTGATGATGGCACCTTGCACGCCAGAGTGTGGAAATTGGAGTCAGGCAAGTGTGTATTCTTTTTGCAGATAAGGAAACAGAGGTGGGAGAGGGGAGTACTTAAGTTCAGAGAGTAATTTAGTGCAGTCTGAGGCTAGAACCTTGTTCCCTGATTAGTTGAGGAAACAAAGGCCCATTCTACCAGACCAGCTGCCTCCGTATGAGAGTGGGATAACTTGTCTTTTCATCTTCATCTACAGATAGGTGTTGCTTTCCTTTCTGAAGAGCAGCATTTCAAGGTAAAATAAGTAGCTCTTGAGTACGTCTAAAACAGTGGCTCTCATCTCTGGCTGTATGAGACCATCTTGAGAGCATTTGAAAAATACCGATGTGGGAGCTCCACCCCCGGCAATTAAAGTATTTGTGAGGGTGGAGCTGGAGCCTCCTATTGGTTTTTAAAGCTCCCCAGGTGTTTTTAATATACAGCCAGGGCTCCATAGTCTAATATACAGTCTAATATACAGTCAGTGGTCTAGTGGGCAGTGCTTCCAAATTCTAATGCACATTTGAATCATCTAGGGATCTTGTCAAACTGCAGATTCTAATCCAGTGGTTCAAGTGCGGCCCGAGTGTCTTCATTTCCAAAAAGCTTCCATGTGGTGTTAATACTGCCAGTCTCTGGACCACACTTGGAGTAGCAGCTCCAGAAGGTACTCTGGGATTCTGTTCATCCACTTGGTCACTGACTACTGTAGACAGAGGCCTGGGAGTTACACTCTCCTTCATTCTCTCTTCATCTTCTCCCTATCCGGCCCTTGGTCTTCAGATCTTGTCAGTTTCATCCCGCTGCTTCTAACCGCTCCTCTCTTTTCCTAACACAATGGCACAACATTTTCCTCCCTATTCCCCACCGCCACTGGCTGCTCTGGCTGTGTTCTTTGCTAGACCGCCTCCTGAGGGCTTTCTTATCCCGTCTTTCCTCTGTCCATGCTTTTATTTTGACGGTGTAGAAGGCTCTTTCACTCTGTGACCCATCTCTTAATAGATCACTGCATCCCGGAACCTGCTCTCTCCCTGCACTCTCCCCTATGATGATTTTCTAGGAACAGGGTGCCCCTCTGCTTGTGTCTGTGTTTTCAGCGCCCAGCTCAGCGCCTATCACTCAATACATACTTATTGATTTTAACAAACAAAACCCCAACCCTGAAAGAGAAAGGCCAAACAGAGGCCTCAGCTGCATTTCTTCCGATAAAAATGAACATTCCTTCGAGATTATGCATCAGGCTTTAACTTCCCACTCAGAAAAAAAAAAAAAAAAGTGATCAAATTTAACAAAGTAAGTGGTTATTTCCTGTCTGAGTTGAGTGGTTTAATACAGGCTCAAAGCAGGCGACGGGACAGGAATGAGACCATGGATGCTGGCAGGGGCTTGGAGGTCTGCTTTCAAATCTGGGGTCGTCCGCGCAGGCGGAACGGCTGGAGGACCGGGATAGGGTGGGCACGGCCGACGGGGAACCTTCACGGCCCAGCAGAAGCAGCGCGGGGAGGCAGGCGGGAGTTGGGAGCGTGAACTAACTTGGCTCGGAGGGAGGTGCCGCACGCTGCAGCCGTTCAGGTTTTGCGTCTTGCGGGCGCCCACATGGGCCGCTGGCTTGCAGAAGGGGGCGGGGGAGAGGGAGGGCAGGTCCGGAGCCGAGCGGGTGGAGGAGGGGGGAGATCGAAGGAAATGAGACAACCTTTTCCTCCCACTGACTCGTGCTCCTCCAGCTTCTGCGGGGCTTGGCGCGGCCGCCCGTGAGCACCCAGGCCGGGACCCTACGTCCCCGGGCCAGCACTGGCCCCGGCGGCCCCTCTGCCGGGATTTCTTTCCGAGGCGCTGGTGCCGGCCCACGCCCCGGGCAGCGCTTTGTCGCGTCCGCCTCTCGGTGATCAGCTCCGGGTTCCCCTGCTCGGCCCCGCACGCCCCGAGCGCAGTCCCCGGAAGTGCGCGCTGGGGTCCAGGCGAAGGTAAGCGGCGCCCAAGAGCGCACCCTGGGCTCCGGAGCGCCCGGCAGCGGGCTCCGGCTTCTCCGGAGCGCCCCCTTTTCGGAAACACCCAGAGCACTTGTGACCTGAAGCCGCTGCATTGTTCCCAAGCCTCTGCCCAGGTGTTGTAGGCTGGGTCCCACAGGGAACCCTGCTTCCCAGCGCTTTCTTTTTTGCCTCCTCTTCCTCCCACTTTCCTGTTGCTTCTCTCGCCCCCTACTTCTTTCTGGATAGAACTCTCAGCTCCCTGCCTCTGCAGCCCGGCTTCGCAGAGCAGGTCGTTCCCAAATCTAACGCTCTCTCCTCCTGCGCCTCTGGGAGCTGGGCTGAGCCTGACTGGCTTCGATCCCGAGCCTGCCGGGGGCAGACCTGCCAGAAATGTACGTGTTGCACCGTGGACTATTTACCTGGTTCGTTTCGGAGGCATCCAGCTCGCTGCGCGCATTTGGCGACCCCCAGGACCCCGAAAGTAGAGTTGATTGGGGAGTGGAAGGCTGTTGGCGCCCCCTAAAGTCTTAGTGGGACGCTCTGCTGGTGGAGAGGGCCCGCAGACAGTCCAGGCCCCTCTGTCTGGGGGGTCACTCCTATGATTGCGGGGTAGGGGGAGGTGTTGGCACGCAATACGGAGCGCATTTGGGGCATGGAAGAAATGAGGATGTCCTGGAAGGAGAGGAGTGCCGGCCACATCGTGCTGTGTTGGCTTGCCATGTTGCTCTTATTAACTGCCCGAGTTCTCATATCAAGTCTATGCGTAGGAACTCTTACCCCTATTTCACAAACGGGCACAATAAGTTGGAGCCACCCAGCTAGGAAAGGACCCAGCCAGGATTTGGGTCTTAGCTGGTCTATACCAGACACACACTTCAAGTCCAGCCCTACGGAAGATTCCTCTGTTCAGTCTGAGCTAGAACCACCCCCTACCTCCTTGTTCGTAGTACAGGGGACCAGGCTTTTCCCTTTTGGACCAAATACACCTTGATTCTATTCAAATCCAAGCTACTTATTTAGTACTACTGTCTTCTGAGTTCAGCGGCAAGCACTGAGGTTTCACCTTTGAACCTTATTCTTTCATCCCCTTCTTGTTATCCAGTCTGTCACAAAATCTGTAATTCTGTTCAGAAGGCTGGCTTGAATCTCCTTTCCGTAAAGGCAGTCAAGCCCAGTGGCCAAGAGCCCAGGCCCTGGAGTGAGACCCCCAGCTTGAATCCTGGCTGGGGTCTTTCTGTACCTTTCTGTAGCTGCATTTCCTCATCTGTAAAAAAGGGATGCTAGAGGTTAAAGCAATGGTTTTTAATAGAAATTTTGATTTTGCTTCTCAAGTGACATCTAGCAATGTCTGGAGACATATTTGGGTGTCATGATGTAAGTAGAGGAGGATCTTATTCATCTGGTGGGTAGAGGCCAGGGATGCTGCCAAATATCCTGTATTGCACAAGACATCTGCCCCCCTCCCCCCCTTTGCTTCCAGCAATTAGGAATTATCTTACCTAAACTGTTAATAGTGCTGAGGTTGAGAAGCCCAGGTTTAATGTATCGCTTGATGAAGACTGCCATTATTTCCAGCTCTCGTCCTTTTATCTGCTCTAGTTTGGCTGATTGTATCAGCCTCTGTCCCTGTCTTTCCCTCCATTACACTGCCAGAATTCTGTTGCTAAATCCACAACAGGTCATACTACTATATCACCTAAATACCCTTGTTGGTCCCCCACTGCTAACAGAAGGGATGGGAATCAGAAATCTTCAGGTGTTTTACAAGCACTGAAGGTAATTCCTCTGCATGTTAAGATCTGAAAATCACTCTTTACGGAATAAAATGTAACCCCCGACCTTGTACACATGGCTCTTCACAATTGGCCTCACCTTATGCCACTTCCTCAATGTTTCTGACTTTCTTCCAAACCACTATTCTTTTGGTATTCTACATCCTGACTTTTTGGAATGCCCTTCTTCCTCCTTGGCTGACAATCATTCTTTGAGACTAGAGGACAAGTCTCCTTTTGGGTCTTTACCCATCATTCTTCAGTTCCTACAGACAGTTTTGTTGCTCCCTGCCCTTCCGCAGGTTGGGGAAAAGCCTCAGCCTCTGCCTCCCTCCCCCTCTCCCCCCACCTTTTTTTAAAGAATACATCTCTCTGGTAGTATTTTGTTTATCTCTCCCCTGGTCTTACATACTTAGAATCTAGCTCAGTGCCTTCCATGCTTACAGTGATGGCTAAGCTTTCAGGCCTTGGAGTCTGGTTGCTTGCATTCAAATCCCAGTTCTGCCACTTATTAACTCTGTTAAAAGTTAATTACTTAATCTTAGTCAAGTTGACTCAGTCTATCAAAGCCTTCTTGGTAAGAAGAAATGCCTGCCTTCTCTGCAGATGATTATGACTAACTAATGGAATAATAATCATTCATCTTAATACTGAGTGCCTACCTAATTCCAGGACATGGTTCAAGTTTAGCATTTTATAAGTTTTTACTCATTTAAACCCTATAATGTCCTCTACAGTAATTACTGGTATTGCCCTATTTTCCAGACAAAGAAACAGAGGCACAGAGAGGCTAAGCAGTTTGCTCAAAGTCACATAGCTAATGAGTGGTAGGGCCAAGATTCACACAGACATCTGGATTTTAGAACACATACTCTTCACACTATGCAGGTAAAGGGCTTAACCCAGTGCTTGGCATATAGTAAGGGCCCAACTAATGTGAGATAAGGTTTGTTAAGTGCATTAATGACAGCCCAAGTCCATTGGGTTTTCCATCTGCATCGTGCTTGTGATTTAAGACTGTGCCATTATTTTTACAATTCTTGTTCCTTTCCTTGCTTCCTTGCCCTGCCTCCAGCCACAGAGGGGCAGGACACTGGGGTTAGCTCCCAGCACCACTGATCTTAATGCTAATTTGAGCCTAAGTGGACATAGTCAGGGCTAGAAGAGTATTAACTCTTTTGGGATGGGGGGATGGAGTCAACATACACCTGCCTGAAGAGAGAGGTACAGTCTTGGGGCCAGAAACTCTGTGACCCCAGCTTTGTTCCTACCAAGCATGTGCCCTTCGCAATGTGCACCTAGCGTATAAATATTGGTGAAACCAGTTGATGAATGAGGGATGGATGGATAAATGCCACCAGCTGAGTCTCCCACCTTATACATGATCAGATGCAGAGTACAACTTCTCTCCACATATTGTAAGGCTCATTTATCTATTGAAGGTAAAACTGGCGGAGGAAATTTAGTGACTCATATGGGGTGTTGGAGAAGCAGATTTGGAGCCACTCACTGACCCTCTGGGTAAGCTGTGTTTGACACTGGATACTTGGTTACAACTGATCACTAAACTAACCTGGAATCTTTTATTGCTTCTAATGCAGCCTTGGCTTTGAAAGCCCACTCCTTGCTAGTCCCTGGACCACTTGCTCTGTGGGCTAGACGGCCTTACACAAATTCCTGCACTTTTGTGTACTCTGGCTTCCTCCACAGCTGTCCCGAACAGCTGTAATCCCCCTGAGTTTGCTTGTTTTGGCAGGTTGTCTCCAAAACTTCAGTGGGATGAGGTCACCTGGCGTGTGTAAAGCCTTGTGGTTTTGTTAGGGGCCAGGGAAACACTCTAGTAAGTGCTGCTTTTGAGGGTGGAGTAGGGTGAGAACTTTCCTGCCCATTGACATCCAAGACTCTTCAGATCCCCATAGCAGGGTCCTCAAACCCCTTGGCTGGTCCCTGGCCTGTTAGGAACAGGGCCATCGCCGAGCTCCACCTCCTGTCAGATCAGCAGCTGCGTTAGATTCTCATAGGAGTGCAAACCCTATTGTGAACTGCATGTGTGAAGAATCTAGGTTGTGCACTCCTTATGAGAATCTAATGTTTGATGATCTGAGGTGGAACAGTTTCATCCTGAAACCATCTCCCCCTATCCATGGAAAAATTGTCTTCTAGGAAACTGGTCCCTGAAGCCAAAAAGGTTGGGAACCACTGCCCTATAGCACTGCCTGCCCCTTCAGACACCAGACTCTTACTGTCTCCTGGCATTATTCCCTCTCCTAAGTCGCTAGCTGGGTGACCTGAGAAACAAATTCCTTCAGCATATTAATATCTGGAGTAAAAGACCCGAGATCTCTGGGCATCACTTGTATTTATACTGAGGCTTTTATAGCTTGGCACAGAAGATAAACTAGCCCAGGGTGGAAAGGTCAGGGGATGTCAAGCTTGGTGCCAGGCCTTGAGGCCTCTGGGGTCATATCTTGTTGGCTGCCACTTTCGGTAGCACCTTTTAACTGACCTGCAGCAGACTTCTAATGAAGCTGGTCCCTGCTTTGTGTGTCTGGTTCTAGGGAGATACATTTTACCCCATTTACACCTTGAGCTCTATTCTCTGTTGAAATGTACTCTGTTGTTTAACTCTGTGTGAAACCCCATTTAGTGCTGTAAAGGGCATTTGGTCTCAGACTAGAGTGGTGGCAGAATCCTGAGGTATTAGTGTGGACTTGGAATACACGTGCAGTAAGTAGCTCTGTGCAGGTGCCAGTGACACAAAGATGGAGACCTAGTCTGTAGCATCAAGATTGCAGTCCCTGACATATGATGATCATGTGAATAGATCACCAGAGCATGTTAAATAGAATAAGAGTTCTGAGCAGAGAACTGAAAGCTCAAAGGAATCAGCACCATCTTTGCTAGAAGAGTCAGGAAAGGCGTCAGAGAGAAGAGGATATTTGAGCTCCGCCTTAATGTGTAAGCGGGAGCTTGGTGAATTTGAGGCGACTGGTGGTTAAAGAGCATTACAGATAGGAAACAGCATGTATAAGAGTCCAGAAAGGGCCTGGAAGACATGTAGGCATATGGTGGGGGCTGGAGGGCAGAGATAGGCCTGGAGAGGTGACTTTGGGATTTTACCAGTCCAGGAGTCTGTCTCTGTACTGTTTCGAGACAATGGAGTGGGCATTTAAAGCTCAGGTGTGCTGACTTCTTTGAATAGTGGCTCTGCCTCTTATCTCTGCTGGCCTTGTTTCCTCCTTAGTCAATGGGACCAGAGCCCATGGGTCAGGGCGGGACACTGTCTCTAGTAAGCAAAGAAATCATAGTCAAAAACAAAACTGAGCTGGGAAGTTGTGGGTGGTTGTTGTGTTTTCTTTTCAAAGCCCTAGCTGATGAGCTATGTGAATAGCCCCTCCAGAGTCTGGGTTTTTGAACGATTACCTTTAGAGCATCCAAAAGTCCATATGAATTGCTAAGCAATTGCTAAATTTCTCCAGACTTAGAGGGGGAAGGAGAAACAGGGGGAAGGAAAGAGGAGAGAGAGAGAGAGAGAGAGAGAGAGAGAGAGTTTTGATGCTAAAGTCTGTTTCACATAAAATTCAGCCTGTGATCCAGCAGATCAACAGCTATTAGAACTGATATGTTTCCTGAGAATTGCATCCTCATTTGCAGTCTTTCTTTGAGCCCAAAGCTGTTTGCATGTTCTAATTGTATTGAGCTCCCCACAGATGATGGGTGCAGATGCTTATTGATTAGACAATTGATGTAGGTCCTTCGATATGTCATCCTTAGGCTTTACTCATATATTCACCACTAAGTGACCCCCTGGCACATAGGAGGCACTTAGTAAGTGATAGATGAGTGAAAGAATGCCCTAGCATGGAAGTCATATTCCTACCCCTCAAGATGTTGATGGTCTGAAGGAAGAGGTAGACAAGAAGACAGCCCACACAGTATGGTGGATTAGTGCCATGACAGAGAAGATACAGTACAGAGGAAGAATTCGTCCAGCCAGGGATCAGGAATGGAGACAGAGAGAAGAATGCTGTCTTCTGGAAACCATCCTTCCTCCAGGGAAGTGGTCCCAGGAGTGGTTCCTAGAGATCAGTTGTAAGCTGGCGTGGGTGCTAGGCACTGTGCTAAAGGTTTTAGGTGCCTTTATTGCATGGATCCTGACAAACACCCTCTGAGGTCTGTATTAGAAGAGGAATCAGGGTCACACCCACAGCTAAAAGGGCTCAGACTCTGAGCCCTTTATCCCACCCAGAGAGTTTCCAGAGTTGTTATCATCAAAGACAAATTTAGAAAATCTGTTTTCAAGAAAGAAGGTAAAAGAGTGTGGGCCACTGTGGTTCGGATAGGAATTGTCATTTCCTCCCTGCTTTTGCCCCTTTCCTTCTCCCCAGCCTGGCATCTGAGGCTGTGCCTGGGGGCAGTTAGACATTCTCTGTTCTGGGGTTCAGCAACTCTCTTCCTCCTCTCACCCCCTCTTTGATCACCAAGGCAGCCTGCACTTTGCTCTCCATGGTGGGAGGAGGGGGAAAGGCTGCTTAGTAGAGAAGCAACCATAAACTTGCAAGGAAAAGAAGACTTTTTACAAAACACCTGCTGTAATTTAAGCCTCTCCCCTTTTGCCCTCCTCGCTCCTGCCCTTGTCACTCAGATGGGGCCAGCGGTAGCTGCAGGGAACAGACTTCAGGGGATCTTGTTTCTGCAAGGGACCTCGATCAAAAGGGCTGCCTTAAGCTGTCTTTCTCTGGATACCTCCACAAACATGCTCATCTTGTCAAGACAAGACAGGCTGTGGCAGCCCATGGGAGGAGGTGGGTAGGGCCTCTTACTGAAGAAGTGTGCATTTCTTTCCTGAGGTCCCCCATCTTGAATGCCACTTGGCCGAGCAACCTCTGACAGTGGCATCCTTCTTTGTTGCACTGAGATGTGGCTATGAAACTGAGGGTGGGTGGAACGAGCACTGGAAGGGAGTCAGCAATGCCACTTACTTGCTGTGAGGTCTTGGTCCCTTAATCTCCTAGTGGGTCAGTCATAAAGGGCAGGAATGGTTGGCCTGGACATTCTCCAATGTTAGACTCTGCTGAATGTCAAAGCAGGGTGCACTGTAGGATCTGGTGGAACTTCAGAAAACAATGATTTGGTCATTTAGTCTGAAAAAGACACGTGAAAGTAAAAGTGTTCCTGTGAGTGTGCTCATGTGCTCAAAGAGACAGCTTGGTGGCCTTGGTGTGTCTGCTCAACTCAAGCCGCCAACACATACTGATACCCTTGTGTGCCAGGCACAGTTCTAGACCCTGGAAACAGAGTTGAACAAGATACTTTTTGTGCCCAAGGAGCTCAGCAGTCCAGTGCAGAGCCAGACGAGGGAATCAGAGATAGTAATGCAATGTTTTGCTGCCCATCTCTCGTTAGAGTAAGTTCTCTGAAAGCAGGACATGTGTCTTGTTGATTCCCAAATCACCATGGCCTACCATAAACTGGCATATGGTAGATGCTCAATCCATGAATGTTGTACTACCCTAAAGTGCCATACTAGAGGCAATCACAGGATGCTGTGTGTACCCACAAGAGGGACCCTAAACTCAGCTTAGAGAGCAGGTGAGTCCAAGATGACATGCATCAAAGGAGCTGAGCTGGAGCATCCAGGCTGATGAGAGGAGAAGTGGAGCTTAGGCAGATGGGCTGGTGAGAAGTCCGGCATCTCCAGGTGAGCAGGCCAGGGCTGCTCCAAGAAAGGAAGGCAGATAGGCGTGCTTGGGGACAAAGGAAGTAAGTCTGTGAAGGGGCAAGGTAACCACATCTGGAAGAACTTTGCTAGAGAATTGGAATTTTACTTTGAAGATAGTGGGGAGCTACTGCAGGATTTCACACAGAGGACAGACTGGGTCAAAGTTTTGTTCTAACACTGTTCTGGCAATAGAGTAAATATTGGAGAAGAATAAGATAGGTGGCAAGAAGACCAGTTAGCCTGTCATTGCAGTTTAGGGGTTGACAAAGCCTGGGGTTTGGAGTCAGATACATCTCAGTCTCTTTCCCAGCCACACAGTGACTCCTTGTAACTTGGGCTATTTAGCAAATGTCTCCAAGCTTCTGTCTTACATGAAAACAGAGGGCTCCACTTCTCCCTTATGGATGGTGTGCCTGGTGGTCAGGGTTGCGTAAAACGAAGTATGTGAAGTGTGTACTACAGTGGTTTATTTGTAATTGGCATGTCATACTAGTGGCCAGTATTATTTTTAATATTATTGTGACTTACTATCATCTAGGTGAGAAATAATGGGGTCCTAATAAGTCACTGGTAATTGGGGCGGAGAATTGGGCAGACTCAGGAAATCCTTTGGCAATAAAGTTTACATGATTTGGTGACTGATTGAATGGGGGAGTAAGGGAGGGGCAGGAGTCTAGGATGATTCTGACATTTTGGCCTGGAAGCCAGTGGGAAGGATAGTGAAGCTATTCATTAGGAGAGAGAAGGGTCAGGGAAGAGGGAGCAGCATTTATAGGAAGGATGATGAGCTGAATTTCAGATATGCTGAGTTTGAAGTATTAAGATAGTCAGGGAGAGATGTCTAGTGGGCAGATGTTTTGTAGGTTTGACATTCAGGAGAGAAGTCTTAAAGATTTACAAGAAATCTAACTTTTTTTGTTGTTAAGAGACAGGGTCTCCCTTTGTGACCAGGCTGGCATGCAACAGCACAATCACAGCTCACTGCAGTCTTGAACTTGAACCCCTGGGCTCAGGCGATCCTCCTGTTTCAGCCTCCTGAGTAGCTGGGACTATCGGCATATCCCACCATGTCCAGCTAATTTGTAAAACTTTTTGTAGAGCAGGGTCACGCTGTGTTGACCAGGCTGGTTTTGAACTCCTGGCCTCAAGCAATCCTGCCTCAGTCCCCCAAAGTGCCAGAATTACAGGCATGAGCTACTGTGCCTGGCCCACAAGCAAGCTTTAACAAAAGGTAGTGAAGTCATACTGTGGATCAGTTGATTATGGAGGGTTATGGAATATGGGAAGAGGAATTATAATAGCTAATATTTATTGAGTGTGCACTGTATGTTCTAAACACTTTATGTGCATTAATTCTCTTAGCAACCATTGTTAGGAAGGACTACTATTATTTTACCTACTTTACAGCTAAGTAAACCTAGGCACAAAAATG
The DNA here is from genome assembly GCA_963573385.1 of Cacajao melanocephalus. Taxonomy (NCBI): domain Eukaryota; kingdom Metazoa; phylum Chordata; class Mammalia; order Primates; family Pitheciidae; genus Cacajao; species Cacajao melanocephalus. The sequence continues at coordinate 43,369 of CAUYLG010051495.1, read as the reverse complement.
GTAAGTAATTTGATGAAGGCCAAACAGCTATAGGTCCTGGACCTACGATTTTTAGTCAGCTATCAGGATGCCAGGCCTGTGTCAGACTGTTTCTGGGAGTAGAGGTCCTAGTGCACATCAATGACATCAGGGAAGGAAGGAGAGTACCCAGAGAAGTCAGCAGGGAAGGGGATGTGCAGAGAGGCAGGAGGAAATGGGAGACTGGGGTGCAAAAAAGGAGAGTTTCTAGGAGAAGGGGATCAACAGCCTCACATGATACAGAAGAATGAGAGATCTGAAATGTCCATGGGTTTGGAAATTCCGAAGCTATTGACGACTTGGTGAGGGGAGTCTGACAGATGAGGGGAGCTAATGAACAAATGTGAGGTGAAGAAGTGGACATACTAAACTTTGGCAACTAAAGCTTGCCTATGAAAGTAACAAGAGAGAAAAGACAGCAGCTAGAGGTATTAGGTAGAGGCGGTGTTTTAAAGATGGAAAAGACCAGCACATATTTATAGAGTGGCCACAAATGGACCACGCATGCTAGAAGAGGTATCTCCATGTTTTCTTTTCTTTTCCACACATATTTCTAATATTTCTCTCCATATTCTGAATGGCTTCCATGTTGATAGTTGGACATCATTAAAAAAGTTCTGGATAGGTGTTTCAGGTATTCAACTTTTATGAGGTGGAGCAGAGAAAATTTCTTTCACAATGCCCAGTGGTGACTTATCACTTGTTGTTAAATCCAGACCATGTCAAATTCAGGTGCATTCACTATATCATCCATTGAATTTGCCTTCAAAGTATTCTCCAAGTGAGCATGACATGCTGAAGCTCCACATCAGGCATGGGGAATTAGTATCTGCTGCGTAAATACCTGGAGGTAAGAATGTCAGTAGCACCAATGGTTTAGGAGGAAGGAAGAGGACCTAGAGCATAGCGGGGTTGTGGGGAGGAGACACTAGCTTTGTACTAGACAAGAGATGCCTGCTTCTCTGAGCAAACGGAAGGGTAGTTGGGGGTGAAGGCAAATCTATGAGAGGAGACAGAGCTATTTAGATCTTGTAGGAAATGGAAGGTCTATTATAAGAAGATTTGCTGGAATGACAATCCTCTGCTTGGAATGACTCTACAGGATTTGACCACTGTCATTTAAGTTCTTAATAATGGAAAAATACTGGCATTTCCTATGAATGCTTTGTTACCAGGCTTAGAGGCGGCATCTCAGAGCCTCCCAGAAGCCATCCCAGAAGATGTTTTTGTCTAGGGGCAAAGACAATCTCTGTTTTCATATGTAAGATTCTTTTGTTCGTACCAGAGGCAGATACCGTAGAGGGTTAAAAGCTTGACTTAAACAAGAAATTCAGCTTTGCCTTGGTTCATGTTCATGGTGCTGACATCCCTGAGGCTCAGGGCTGGAATTAGGGTTTGGCTGCCAACTTCATAGATTTGCCTTGCTTGAAATGGCATCTTTGCTCTTCTTGGAAACATCTCAGTGAAACACATACACCTTCACAGAGGGCCTTTATGGAAAGGGCTGTCCCAAAGGGCACCATCCTGAACCCAAAAGGCCACACAGGAAATGGCCTCAGGATGTTTTTCTTTCCCTACACAAAGCAGCAGCTCAGCTGAATTATTTGCTTGATCTTGAGCCTTCAGGTATCAGGAAAAGTAAACAGTGCATCGTTTGCAGTCACATTTCCAGCTTGAAAGTTTCCTGGAGGACAGCTTGAAGGTACTATAGGACACTGTAGGATGCAAGGAAGGATAATCTCTGCTGGACCCCTCCCTACTCTCTTCCCAGCCATGTCTCTCACCTGGATATGGGCATGTGCAGAGTCCCTTGGCTGGGTGTGGGTGTGATGGACAGACAGGGCACTCTTCTTAAGGGCCTTTTTCTTCGAGGGAAGAAGATGCAGGTGTCTTGCCCACCTTTCCTCAGTAGACAGGGAGTGGAGGAAGTGCTTCTCCAGGAAGGCATGGCTGGGATGCCATATGGCTCCACACAAATGTGGTTTAATGTGGTTCAGTGAAGTTACGTAATCCCTAACTTGGCTTTATTCCTATTCCACAGGGTGTGAATTTTCTGTCATGGAAAAGGCCTATGTACATGTTCCACAATGATGCCCACAAATGTGTGCACAGGGCTGTATACATGCATCAGGTATCCACATCTAAGCTATCAGTGTTGCTTCTGCCCATCCAACCTTCTGGGTTGTGGGAGGGTGCAAAAGGGTTTGGGAAGCAGTACCCTGTGTGCCCGTAAAGCAACAGCTGTGATACATTAGATTCTCTTTCACTTGTATTTAATTCTGTGTGTGTGTGTGTGTGTGTGTAAAGTTTTTATTTAGCCAATCATCAGCTCATTTAATAATTTGAACAACTACATGGCTGGCTCCAGGCTAGATGGTGGTAAAGTGATGGTGATTCTGACAGTCTTAGTTTCTGCCTTCTCAGGGCTCACAGTTACTAGGCGATGGGCATTCAAGAAATAAATACACAGATAAAATACAAGATGATTACAAACTGGTAACTTCTATCCTGGACAAGAACAGGGTGCTCTAGAGGGGAATGAGAGAGGTTTAGGTTGGTGGTGTCTAGTGAAGGAGAAAGATCTGTAGACCCATATTTATTCTCTACAACATGCTGTCTATTGAAAGGATGTCACAGGTTGCTAAGGCAGCTCTAAGGAAGGAGTGCCTGACCCTTGAATAGGGCTAGAAGGGTTCAGAAGGAAGGGACGTTTAAAAATAATCTTGAAGAATATGTGAACATTTTTCATGTGGACAGGAGTAGTGCTGTTCCAGGTGGAGACAACATGTGGTGTTCTGATGGGACTCTTAATCAGCCAGGGTGACATAGGGGAGTGGCTAGAAATGAGTCAGGAGGCCGGGCAGCATAGCTCAAGCCTATAATCCCAGCACTGTGGGAGGTTGAGGCAGGCAGATCGCTTGAGCCCAAGAGTCAAAGACCAGCCAGGCCAACATGGCAAAACCCCATCTCTACTAAAAATCCAAAACAATCTAGCCAGGCATGGTGATGTGCACCTGTAATCACAGCTGCTTGGAAGGCTGAGGTAGGAGAATCGCTTGAGCCTAAGAAGTGGAGGTTGCAGTGGGCCAAGATCATGCCACTGCATTCCAGCTTGAGCGACAGAATGAGACCCTGTCTCAAAAATAAATAAATAAAAAAGAAACGAGCCAGGAAAGACAGGTAGGGGCCAACTACTCAGTGTAGGTTTTGTATGAGAAGCAAGTCACTGAAGGGAATGGCAAGTTACCAAGGGGCTGGCACACTTTTTCTGTAAAGGCTCAGTTAGTAAGTATTCTAAGCTTTGTGGACCTACAGTCCGTCATAGCTGTTCAGCTCTGCCACTATAGTGCAAAAGTAGCCATAGACAATATGCAAATGATTGAGTGTTGCTATGTGATCATAAAACTTTATAAACAAAAACAGGCAGTGGGCTGGATTTACCCATGAGCAGTAGCCTACTGGTCCCTGCTCTAGAGTGATAATTCTGGTGGGTGGCTCTGTGAAGGCTGAATTGGAGGATGGGGAAAGAATGGAGGTAGTGAGCCAGTTAGGAGCTGTTGCTTTCATTCAGGGAACTTAAGGAAGGGACGATAGGGAGAAATGGTTCGTGGCATGCTCCAAGGAAAAATGACAGGACTGCATGACCAGTTTGATGAGAACATGTCTAGTTGTTTCTTTAATGCTCAGTGGACTGATTCTTCCAGAGAAGGAAAAAAAATCTTGGTCATTCTGGGTGTATGACTCAGAATCATGCGCACATCTGTGAGGTCACCTGCTGGTCACTAGACATCGTGCTTGGTGCATTACATAGATTACCTCTTGTTAAGCATAGTTCTTAAGAATTCCTTAGAATGTTAAGATGTATTCAAACTGAAGTTTGAAAATGGCAGGTCATTTGCCTAAAGCTATATAGCTGGTGAATGCTGGAGCTTATATTTAACCTAGGTCAGTGTCAAGGCCTGTACCATTCCTGAGAAGCAGAATCTTTTCCCCCCTTCCAGTGGGTGGCACGAAGCCCCGTCCGTGAGCCTGTACAGCTCCCTTCTTTCCCTCTGTTCCTTCTAAGACCCATCCAGCAAGGAGGACAAGGGAATGCACATAGGGAAGATAAATACCATGGTCAGCTGCAAGTGTTAATCTGTTTAACTGCCAGCCAGTATGCATTTCCTAGGGTTCCTCTAATAAAGTATCACAAAGTGGGTGGCTTAGAATAACAGAAATGTGTTGTCTCACAGTTCTGGAGGCCAGAAGTCCAAAATCAAGATGTCAGCAGGGCCATGCCCTCTCTGAAGGCTTGAGGGAACCATCTGCCCCAGGGTTCTCCCATGGTTTCTGGTAGTCTTAGGTGTTTCTTGGCCTACTGATGGCTGTCTTCTCTGTCTTTTCACATCATCTTTGCTGTGTGTGTGGTGTCTGTGTCCAAATTTCCTTTTTATAAGAACACTAGTTCTATTGGATTGAGGCCCACCCTATTGCCTTTATCTTAATTTGGTTAAATCTGTAAAGACCCTATTTCCAAATAAGGACACATTTCGAGGTGTTGGAAATTAGGATTTTCTCATGCTTTTAGGGGGAAAGACATGATTCAATCCCTAACATGGTCCTTTCCCAAGAAGAATTCAAGAGCTTCCTCTGACCAAGATCCCTGAATGGATCCCAATCCAGTTCCTTCTCCAAGGTATCTTCATCGGTGGTCAGTTTTTCCATCCATTTCCTATATACACTGCTTGGGTCATGAAGATTCTGTTTATATTTAGATATACTTTTATTGCTACATTTCAGATGGATTTCTGTTCTAAGTCCTTAGCATCTGTATTTGACAGCGTTCGCTCTTCACTCACCGCATTTGCCCCCCCAGACTCTTCTTTCCCTACTTGGCACTTTGCTCATTCATTCATTTCATATAACAATAAGGGCTGAGTTCCTGTTGCATTCTGGGGACTATGTTATGCTCCAAAGACCTAAAGGTGAAAACATGAAAAAAAAATAGTTCCTGCTCTTGATGAATGACTACGGCAAATGGTTATGAGAGGCCACACGAGCACATAGTGTGGAGAAATAGAATAGTGAAGTGTGAGTGCAGGTTCCTGGCTTAGCATCCTCAGTGGCTCCCTATTTCTGCTAGGAAAGAGTCTGAGCTCCCTTGCAGAAAACACCAGGCCTCCCATGACCCGACCCCAGCCTCCTCAGCAGTTTCCTCCCTCACTGTCCCTTCCTTTCACTCTGTGCCTGACTCATTTTCGTCCACTTGCTCTTCCCCAGCGATGCAATTCTCTCTCTCAAATTGAGTCTTTCTCCACAAATGCTCTGAGTTAAGAGGTGCTCCTCCTCCCCCATTCTCAGCTATGATCTGCTTGATTAACTCCTACTTCTTCGAGACTGATCTCTGGGGGAACCTCTTCCAGGAAGCTGCCTATGACTCCTTCCTCTGCCATCCTTGTGGCTCCTTGGGCTTCCCCTTGGTAATAACCTCTCCACCCTCTAGAAGACACTGACTGAGGCTTATTTGTCTTTGTAACCACAGTGGCCAATAAAATGCCTGCATTAATAGGAGCTTCGTCAATCAATGAGTGAATGAATGATTCCTGTGTCCTGTGCTTTGCTTCTGCCTTCCAGGCTGCACTTTCCCTTTAGCCTCCCTCCCTGGAATCACATGTCTGGTCACCACGTTTTCTCTACCACAAGTCCAGAAACCTTCTTTCTGTTGTGCTGACACTTCAGCTATGCTGTCCCTAATGATCAGTGGCCACATTGGGCTACCCACTGACCTTCATCTCTTTGATCTGCCCTGCTTCCCACAGAGAAAGGCCTTCTTATTTGCCCATAGGAAGATGGTTTTCATCAGGAAAACAAAACCTCCTCTATGGCCTTCTCTGTTTCTCCAGTCCCAGAGTTTTCCCTCTTCCAATTCCAGGAGCAAGGGACACACTATTTATGCTTCACTGATCAATTCAAAAAGCATTGTTTTTGAGTCTCAAGTTTATATCTGGAGTTGCAGTTGACTTACTCTCACCCTTTTCTACTTCTGCCTTTCTAGCCAAAAAGATCTGTTTCTTTCATCTTTTCCTGCTTCATATTTTGTGTTTCTTCTATGTATTAAATGATACAGTGATTTTTGGAAAATTTTTAGATTTAAAACTGTTCAAATGAAATCTTATGTGGAATATCAATGAGTATAACAGAGCAGATCAACATTTTGTTTTATATATATATATATATGTTTGTTTGATAAATTTAGTTTTTAACATACAGTTAATGAAAACAATGAGAATGTTATGAAAATTTGAAATTGAGAGTTTAGGGTGACAGTTGCAGCCTCATGGCATTCTCACTATCAAGTGCACCCCTGTATTTTATATTGGCTGTACAGCATGGGGAAAATTGCAACAACTAGATATTGGATATTATAGCACTTTTAAACAGTACCTTCAGATCCAGGCTATTGTGATTTCAATGATCTAGAAACACGAAAGATAAACAGAGGAAGAATTGGTTATAATGGTGACTCACTAACACTATGTAACAATTATTTAATTATCAGACCTCTAATGGAAAGGAACAGATTCTTTCACTTAGATTCACCAACATATATCTTTGGCAGAAAATACTTCCCCAAATTATTTTGTATCATCATGAGAGGTTAATTATGTTATTAAATGTTTTTTCAGAAACTTCAATGTTTGTTTCTCTCTAGTGATCACTCAAAGCCTTTAACACAGCAAAACATATTTAATCTGGCATTTTAGCCCAACTTCAGCTGTCAGTTTCATCGCTGACACTACTGGCCACAAGAGAAGCAGTAATACAGTGGCCCTGCATTGCTGTTTGTCTTGTTCAGATGTTTTAATGTCTGCCAACCCGTCTATGATTAAAATAAGTACTAATGCTACCAATAGTACTTATCATGATACAATATGTTATGTGGTCACATATTACTTTATATATTACTTGTTGGCAAGTAATCATCTTTTTAAATGTTCTAAATTAAGTATCCACAAGTCTGTCAGCATGCCCTTCCCTATTTGCAATTTTACAGAAAAAAAACCATACAGGATTTGGTCAGAATTATTCAAGCACATGTAGTGGCTGACCAACAGGGCTGAAATTCTTTCTATTCCCTGTGTGATATGGATGTTGTGATTGACTTCTGTTCTATACAGCCATTTCCTGCCCCAGTCTCCATGATTTTTTTTTCCAGTGGACACTTGCAGGCTGGTGTTCCCTGTGGTTCCAGGAATAGGTACTTTCCCTTTACATTTGATATTTTTTTCTAAGGATTGCCTCATCTAGCTTCATACTTCTGCAGATGACTCCCAAGCACTTTTAACTGTTACCTTGGAGTCACAATATGATTCCAATGTACCTTTCCAAAGTTATTCCCCCAAACTTTGTTACATTTCCTACAAACCAGCCAAACTCAATTTTTGGGTCTCCCTACATTTCTTTCAAGATGGGTGAATCTGATGTAAGGCCCTTATTCAAAGAGTTTATAGCCCAATGGAAACATATGAAAAGCACATACTTTCACTCAATGCAAAACAGTAGCACACAGGGTTGCTGGAGTCCAAAAGAGGGAGTGATTATGCACGCAGGAGAGGATCAGAGAATGTTCTTGCAGGAGGTGATGTGACATGAACTTTGAAGGATGGGTAAGACTCGGAAATGCAGTGATGCAGGAAAGTACATGCCAAGCAGAGCAAAACCCAGAAGTAGAACCAAATGAGAAATGAACAGAGAAGAGAGTGGTTCTGTGTGCCTGGTGTTGGGCTGTGTTGGAAAGGTAGGTTGGGAAGAACTCATGAAGTGCTTTGATTTTCAGGCTGACGTTTGAATTTCACTCTGGATCTTTTGGCAATTTTTGGAACAGACGAGTGGCATTGTTAGAACACTGTTTCCAAATGCTCAGCCTGGCACCATGTATTACTCTGTTTTCACGCTGCTGATAAAGAGATACTAGAGACTGGGCAATTTATAAAAGAAAGAGGTTTATTGGACTCACAGTTCCACATGGCTGGGGAGGCCTCACAGTCTTGGCAGAAGGCAAGGAGGAGCATGTCACATCCTACATGGATGGCAGCAGGCAAAGAGAGGGCTTGTGCAGAGAAACTCCCATTTTTAAAACCATCAGATCTTGTGAGACCCATTTACTATCATGAGAACAGCATGGGAAAGATCCATCCCCATGATTCAGTCATCTCCCACTGGGCCCCTCCCATAACACATGGGGATTATGGGAGCTACAAGATGAGATTTGGGTGGGGATACAGAGCCAAATCATATCACACCACTATATGAGATTGGGGTTGAGCGGGGAAGAAAGGAGAGAAATTCCTGAATTGGGAGTGACAGTGGGGATGGAGAGTTAGAAAGGATAGGAGGTAGGATTTTCGGGGCAAGGGAAAGGAAGGGTCCATGGTGATCCTCAGGATTGAGCCTGAGTGATTGGGATCCTCAGCATATAATGAACACTGTAGAGAAAAGAGGAAGCAGGTGAGCCAGAGGAATGAACTTAAAACATGTTGAGCTGGAGGAATCTCTGGCAGGCATAGGCAGAGACTCCTCCCCCAGTAACCTCAGTGTTCTGGACTCAGGTCAGCACAGTCTAGCTTCCTTCTCCTCTCCTCCTAGTCAGGACCAGCCCACCTTGATGCCCAGACTTATCTGACTTGAGGCAGTGAATAACTCAGCAGGTCCCCCTGACCCCCATGAGGGCATAGAGATCAGGGCATCAATTCTGATGGACTGATCATGGGAGCCTTCCTGCCTATCTCCAACTCCTATGCCTTACCTCACAGGACTAGCTTTTGATTGTCTCTGAAAACCAGTGTTCCCTTTCTGAGGTTCTGACTCATATAGTCCCTCCTGGGACAGAAATCTCTACCCCAGGCTGGTGCCAGGGTCCTAATATTTATGGACAGAGCCTAGTGTCTAAAAACTGGTCTTATCACGATAACTTCTGAGTTTTCTATCTGTTCCATCAGCCAAGGGGACATCTAGTGGCTGCTGGTTGTTGACAGTTTTAAAGCCCTGCAGGTTGGCTCAACTACTGTATGCAAGACCCAGCCTATCTCCATGCCTGTATCCTCAGGGAGAGGCCCTGGCCCTCTCTGCACTCCCAGATGCTACCTCACGTTCAACATCATGCCATGCCAGTGACTCTCAGGAAGTATAAGATACCCAGCAGGTACATAACACACTCTGCACCTTGCACTCAATTGGGACCTTTGATGAAAGCATCTTGTGTGCTGCTTTCCAGGTTGTGGACAATCCTGTGGATTCTCACCCTTCTGTCTTTACCTTGGTTGTAGGGAACCATGAATGGACATCTGACTTATGTTACACTGGATGTCTCTGGACTCCTGGTGTTGGTATTTTTACTGCTGGCTGCATCTTGCTTCTTACAGTGCCATCATCCAACTCCATGGGAGCGTCCTTTGTGTTTATAGTTTGGGGACTGCAGAAATAAACCAAAGTTGGAGAAGGGTCTTGGAGTGTCCGCAGCCTCCATAACTGACTTAGTTAAACATCTTCAGTCACTTTATTCTCATTCTGAAGACTTCACGTAATTAAAACCATGCCCAGCCAAACACTAAATAAATTTTGCACATGCTGCTTGAATTACTGTGCAAGCTTACCCCAGTGTGGCTTTCTCCGAGATTAATATTTCATGAAAACTATTCCTCAGGGTAGGCTGAAGCCAGCAGCTGTGGAAATTCAACGTTTGCTTTATACAATGAAACCTTAGGACAGGGCTGCTTTTCACATTTCTCATATGTGCCTCTCATTTGGAAAAAATAAGTACTATTGGCAAAATCTAGTGGCATGAGCCCCAGCTTGTGCTTCCATCTATTTAGATATGAAATGATGAGAAAATGTGGCTCTAAATGTTATCACACAACATTGCCACTCAAAAATAAAAATTACCATTTCTTGAGCACCTATTACTCTGTGCGAGCTATTTTACAAGACCTGCATCCTCACAAACACCCTGTGAGGGCGCCATATCTGGGTATGTCTATCTTCTGATTCCTGCTCTGCCCTTGATAGCAGGGCTGATCTGGGAGACTGCCTTTTCCAGGCTCCATATCTATGGCTTCCTGCTAGAAGAAGGTTGCTGGACCTGTGGAAGGTTAGAAGGTAGTGAAAAGAGGAAACCAGACTATTTCTTCCCTCTCTCCTGGCTTCAATCATCCCTGCCAGCAGTGTCTGCATCTCCTCCATGGCTCCAGCTCCCACTACTTGGGTCCTCCATGGCTCCCGATTCTTCCTGGTGACTCTGGCTCCTGGACTCTGGCAACACTGCCTCCTAGCTTTATGCTTTCAATTACCCACTGCCCGCTGTTGCTAATATCTGATCACTTCATGACCCCATCTGGGGACCTTACTCCAACTAATTTTATCTTTTTAAAGTCAAAGAAACTTAATTTTTTTATTTTTCTAAATTATTTAATTTTTTAGTTTTCCCATTTTTCCTGGTCCTTAGTAAGTATGCAAGGTTATGTGAACTTAAGAGGATCTTTATACTCTTGACTTTGTTATCTATTGCAGTAATCTTCAAATCTCAGCCTTTCTATCACCTATTACCTACGTATCTATCTTCACCACTGCCACCAATTCCCTGCATTAAATTCCTTCTGTTGCAAATACTGAAGCTGTGTCTGTTTCTTTACTTAGATGCTGATTGATGGATTGAGGTGGCAATCATTAGCCTTGTTTTAAAGATGAGGAAATGGGAGCTCAGGGAGGTTAACTAACTTGTCTAGTCTTAGAGATAGGGCATGGTGGAGCTTGTGTTTAAACCCATGCTTGGTTTATTCCTGAAGCTGGTGCACTTTCTTGTACATCAGCCTGTGTTCTGTTTACTAGCACCATACCAAGTTTAATTTCTTGTGTATAATCACTTCATATTCTGGTAAAAGAAAACTCTCATAGTTTTCTTCAAGATTTCCCAAAGTTAAACATTTTCTGTCCCTTCAGCTGTTCCTAATGAGAAAGAGGATATTTCCCCTAATATCCAGGTTGAACTTTAGATCAATATTTCTCAAAATTTAATGTGCAGATTATGATTTAGAAGGACTCTAAAGATTATGCATTAAAACATAGTTTTAATTAGACTCTTTTGGAGATAATTTTAAATTTATATGCAGTTGCAAGAAATAATACAGAGCTCCCATGTTCCATTCAACTAGTTGCCCCAATGATAACATCGTGCAAAACTGTAGTACAATGTTATAATCAGGATGTTGACATTGATACAGATCAAGATATAGAACATTTGCAACATCACAAGGATTTCTCATGTTGTTTTTGTTAGCTATAATAACTTTCTTTCTCACCTCAATCCTTCCTTAACCCCTGAAAACTACTAATTTATTCCCTGTTTCTGTAATTTTGTCTTTTCAGGAATGTTGTATAAATGAAATTATACAATATGCAACCTTTTGGGATTGGGTTTTTAAATTCAGAATAATCCTCTGGGATTCATCCAGGTTGCCTTGTGTACCAACAGTTTGTTCTTTTTTATTGCCAAGTATTATTACATGATATAGATGTACCACAGTTTGTTTAAATGTTTACTCCTTGAAGGACATATGAATTGTTTCCAGTTTTGGGCTGTTACAAACACAGCTTCTATAAATATTCATGTACCCAATCCCAAAAAGTGGCGAATGTGATCTCATTTATACAACATGCTGTCATTGACCAAAACTTCATTAATGTAGTGCAGGACTGTATTTTATTTATTTATTTTTTTTTTTGAGACAGAGTCTCACGCTGTCGTTAGGCTGGAGTGCAGTGGTACCATCTTGGCCCACTGCAACCCCCGCCTCCCAGGTTCAAGTGATTTTCCTGTCTCAGCCTCCCAAGTAGCTGGGACTACAGGAGCACATAACCATGCCCAGCTAACGTTTTTGTGATTTTTGTAGAGATGGGGTTTCACCATGTTGTCCAGGATGGTCTCCATCGCCTAACCTCGTGATCTGCCCACCTCGGCCTCCCAAAGTGCTGGGATTACAGGTGTGAGCCTCTGCTCCCGGCCTTTAGGCCTGTATTTCATTCTTTAAGCAACATTAAATGGTGTTGCATTTTTAACTTTAGTGTTCACTCTTAGTATATAGAAATACAGTTGATCTTTGTAAGTTGATGTTGCTTGCAACCTTGCTAAACTCACTAGTTTTATTTTATTGTTTTTTGGGGGGGTCGAAGTCTCATTCTGTTGCGCATGCTGGAGTGCCGTGGTTCAATCTCAGCTTACTGCAACCTCCGCCTCTTGGGTTCAAGCAATTCTCCTGTCTCAGCTGCCTGGGTAGCTAGGACTACAGGCATAAACCACCATGCCTGGCTAATTTTCATATTTTTGGTAGAGATGAGGTTTCACCGTATTGGTCAGGCTGGTCTCAAACTCCTGACCTTAGGTGATCCAGCCACCTCAGTCTCCGAAAGTGCTGGGATTACAGGTGTGAGTCCTGCGCCTGACCGAATTCAATAGTTTTAAGAGGTGTATCAGTCTCTTTTGCAAAAGGAATATCTGAGACTGGGTAATATAAAGAAGAAATGTTTATTTGGCTTATCATTCTGCAGACTGTACAAGCATGGCATCAGCATCTGTTTGGTTTCTGGTGAGGCCTCAAAAAGCCTTTACTCATAGTGGAAGACTAGGGGACAGCAAGCATGTTATACGACAAGAAGGAGCAAGAGAGATGCTAGGCTCTTTTAAACAGTCAGCTCTTGCATGAACTAATAGAATGAGAACTCACTCATTTCCACAAGGGCAACCAAGCCATTCACGAGGGATTCAACTCCAGGATCCAAACACCTCCCACCAGGTCCCACACAACATTGGAGAACACATTTTATCATGAGATTTAGACCTGTGAGTTGCCAATTATCCCAGCACCATTTGTTGAATAGGATGTCCTTCCCTTGCTTTATGCTTTTGCTTGCTTTGTCAAAGATCAGTTGACTATCAGTATTTGGCTTTATTTCTGGGTTCTATATTCAGTTCCGTTGGTCTATGTATCTATTTTTTATACTAGTACCATGCTGTTTTGGTGATGATAGCCTTGTAGTATAGTTTGAAATCACATAATATAATGTCTTTAAATTTGCTCTTTTTGCTTAGTCTTACTTTAGCTATGTGGGCTCTTTTTTTGTTCAATATAAATTTGGGGTTTTTTTTTAGTTCTGTGAAGAATGATGAATTTTCAATGGAAATTGCATTTAATTTGTAGGTTACTTTTGGCAGTATGGTCATTTTCACAATATTGATTCTACATAACCATGAGCATGAGATGTGTTTCTGTTTGCTGTGTCATCTATGATTTCTTTCAGCAGTGTTTTTTAGTTTTCCTTGTAAGGTCTTTCATCTCTTTTGTTAGGTATATTTATTTATTTACTTACTTTGTAAGTACTTTATTTTTGCTTTTGCTGCTATTGTAAAGGGGGTTGAGTTCTTGATTTGATTCTCAGCTTGGTCACTGTTACAGTGCTGTTGATTTGTATACATTGATTTTGTATGCTGAAACCTTACTGAATTCATTTATCAGTTCTAAGAGCTTTTAGGATGAGTCTTTAGGGTTTTCCAGGTATATGATCATATCATCATCAAACAATGACAATTTGACTTCCTCCTTACCAGTTTGGATGACCTTTATTTCTTTCTCCTGTTCAATTGCTCTGGCTAGGACTCCCAGTACTATGTTTTATTGAAGTGGTGAAAGTGGGCATACTTGTCTTGTTTCAGTTCTCAGGGGGAACATTTTTAACTTTTCTCCATTCAGTCTAATGTTTGCTGTGGGTTTGTCATAGATGGCTTTTATTACCTTAAGGTATGTCCCTACTATGCTGATTTTGTTAACAAAATCTAGCATCAAGGGATGCTAGATTTTGTCAAATGTTTTTCTGCATCTACTGAGATGATCATATGATTTCTGTTTTTAATTCTGTTTCTATGGTATATCACATTTATTGGCTTGTGTATGTTAAACCATCCCTGCATCCCTGGTATAAAACCCACTTGATCATGGTGGATTATTTTTTTGATATGCTGTTGGATTCAGTTAGCTAGTCTTTTGTTGAGGGTTTTTGCATCTGTGTTCATCAATCATATTGGTCTGTATTTTTCTTTTTTTGTTATGTCTTTTCCTGGTTTTGGTATTAGGCTGATGCTGGCTTCATAGAATGATTTTGAAAGGATTTCCTTTTTCTCTATCTTTTGGAACAGTTTGAGCAACATTGGTACCAATTATTTGAATGCCTGATAGAATTCAGCTGCAAATCCATCTGGTCCTGGCTGTTTATTTTTATTGGCAACTTTTTTATTGCTGTTTCAATTTTGCTACTTGATACTGATTTATTCAGAATTTCTATTTCTTCCTGGTTTAATCTAGGAGGGTTGTATATTTCCAGGAATTTATCCATCCCCTCTAGATTTTCTAGTCTGTGTGCATAAAGGTGTTTATAGTAGCCTTGAATGACCTTGTATTTCTATGGTATCAGTTGCAATATCTCCTGTTTCCTTTCCAATTGAGTTTATTTGGATCTTCTCTCTTCTTTTCTTGGTTAATCTCACTAATGATCTAACAATTTTCATTTATTTGTTTCAATTTCATTTAGTTCTGCTGTGATCCTTGTTATTTCTTTTCATGTCCTGGGTTTGGGGTTTGGTTTGTTCTTGTTTCTCTAGTTCCTTGAAGTATGACCTTAGATTGTCTATTTGTGCTCTTTCAGACCTTTTGATATAGGCATTTAATGCTGTGAGCTTTCCTCTTAGCAACATTTTTGCTGTATCCTAGAGGTTTTGATAGATTGTGTCATTATTATCATTTAGTTCAAAGAATTTTTAAATTTCCGTCTTGATTTCGTTGTTGACCCAAAGATCATTCAGGAGCAGATTATCTAATTTCCATATATTTTCATGGTTTTGAGGATTCCTTTTGGGGTTGATTTCTAATTTTATTCCACTAGGGTCTGAGAGAGTACTTGATATAATTTTGATTTTCCTAAATTAATTGAAACTTGTTTTGTGGCCTATCATATAATCTATCTTGGAGAATGTTCCATGTGCTGATGAATAGAATGTATATTCTGCTGTTGTTGGGCAGAATATTCTGTAAATATCTGTTAAGTCCATTTGTTTTAGGGTATAGTTTAAGCCCCTTGTTTCTTTGTTGACATTCTGTCTTGATGACCTGTCTCGTGCTGTCAGTGAGGTATTGAAGTTCCCCACAATTATCGTGTTGCTGTCTATCTCATTTCGTAGGTCAAGTGGTAATTGTTTTATAAATTTGGGGTTTCCATTGTTAGGTGCATAGACATTTAAGGTTAAGGTTAGGGTTAGGGTTAGGGTTAGCTGAGCTACTGTGCTTCAGACTGGTATTGGGGAGTGTCTTCAAAGAGTCCTGTGACACAATCTATCTTCAGGTCTCTTAGCCGTGGATATCAGCACCTGTTCTGGTGGAGGCAGCAGGAGAATGAAGTGGATTCTGTAAGAGTCCTTGGTTGTAGTTTGGTTTAGTGGATTGGTTTTCATAAATGCTGGTTATGCTTATAGTGAAGTTGTCACATAGACTCAGGACCTCTGCTGGTGGTAAAATTAGCTGTTGTTTTCTCCTTTCTTGGAGCAGAGTTGTTCTGTCATGAGTTGCTGTAATGGCTTGAGTTGGTTGCCCTCCAGCCAGGAGGTGATGCTTTCAAGAAAGCATCAGCTGCAGTAGTATTGGGGAATGCAAATTTGCCCTACGGTCACCTGGATAAGTATTCGGGTTTCTCAGGCAATGAGCGGGGCTATAGAATTTCCATAAGTTTTTGTCTTTTCAGCTACCAAGGCGGGTAGAAAAAGACCATGAGATAGGAGTAGGGCTAGGCATGTCTGAGCTCAGACTCTTCTTGGGTGGTGCTTGCTGAGACCACTGGAGGAGATGGGGCAGTGGTTCTCAGGCCAATCGAATTATGTTCAAAGGGGGATTATGGCTGCTTCTACTGCTTTATACAGATTGCCAAGGAAGTAGGGGGAAAGCTGGCAGTGACAGACCACACCCAGCTCCCACACAGCCAGCAAGGTCCATCTCACTCCTGCCAACAGCCAACAGAGCTGAAGTTATATACAGGCCTCTGGTGCACAGGGCTGAGATCTTGCCCCAGGCTACAAGCCTCCCTGCTGAGAAAGAAAGCAGGGCTTTCAGGCCTCACCCCTCCCTGACTGCTGCAGGAATCTGTGCTCATATCTGCACTTCCCATTTGTCCCCACCCCCCAGATTCTGCCCAGGAAAATTTGTACTTGACCAAAATTATTACAAAGTTCAGCTGGGAGTCTCCTCCCTGTGGCCCTTCCCCGATTCCACTGGCTGCCTTCCCCAAGGAACCTTGTGAGATAAAGTCAGAAATGGCGTCCCTGGGCTTTTCTGGGGACCAGGAGTGCCTACAGGCCCTTCTCGCTGCTTCTTTTCTTTTCTATTTTGCTTAGCTCTGTACATTCATTTCAGCTCTAGGTAAAGTTAAATCCTTCCATGATCTGGATTTCCAGGTTCCCCAGTGAGAATGTGTCCTCAGCGGCAGATTTTCCTCCTCTCAGACTTCGGGCACTGACTGTTTTGTTGGCCGTTTCATGGAGTTCGCAGTGGCAAGCCACTTCTTTCATAGGGTCCGTGAATTCTTTCAGTTTCCCTGGTATGTTCCTGGAGTGGTCCTTGGAGCAAAAGTTCGCAATGTGAGTCTCTACACACTACACATTATTGTATTTTTTAATTATAAAATTCTACTTTTTAAATATATCTTCTATTTATTTGCTGAGACCTTTTATTTCTTTGCTGAGGCTTTTAATTTCTTTGTTTTATACATGTGTATAATTGATTGCTGAAGTATTTTTAAAATCATGGTTGTCCAAAAATCTTTGCCAGATAATTCTGTTATCCCTGTCATCTTAGTGTAGGCATCAGTTGATTGGCTCCTCATTACTGCTGGATGGGGATGGGAGTTCTGGATCCCATGTGGTCTCTACCAATGTGGGGCTTGTAGTCCTGACTAGGCTGCCTCTCATACCCCAGTAGAGAGGGGGAGGGGTCTCTAGTTACTTCTAGGAGGGTCGGATGTCCAGGCTTCTCATGTAGTCCCTATTGTTATTGCCAGGGAAGGTGGCTCATTACTAGCTGTCTCAGATGAAAGTTTCATCTCTAACCTTGGGCCTTCTCTGACATCACTCAGGCAAGGCTGTTAGAGTTTCTTGTTATAGTCTCTTGAGGGTAAAAGTCTAGGCTATCCACTCAGGCTTTGCTGGTATGGGTGTGGGTAAAGCCATACGTTTTTTTGTTTTTTTTAAATGGTATTTGGCTTTAGTAGAGTGACTATTATCTAAGAGTTTTCTGTCTTGCTAGACCACTCCTTTCCTGGTCCTCTGGCTAGAGAGAGCAGGTATTTGTTGGGAGTCTGTTTGTCTGCACCAGCTGTGTTGGGTTTCTGGGTTGCTGGCTTCTTCAGCTACTTCATCCCCTTGGTTTCTGGTGTGCCTCATCTTTTTCCTGAACTACTGAGTTGGACTCCTAGTAAGTCTTTCAGACCATTTCTGGCTTCTCTAACACATCCTCCACACTTCTGCCAGTGTTTCTTCCTACAAAGCAGAACTGACCATGTCACTCTCCTGTTAATATTACTTACTGTCCACAATATAAAGCTCAACCTCTGTAAGGCACTGAAGAGCCACCAAAATGCAATTCCAACTTTGCCTTTACAGCTTTGACTTCTGTTCAGTTTCTCTGCCTATCCGTTTGCTTGCATGCTAAAGATGTGCCGTGTACTATAGTTCCTGCTCTTCCTTCTGTCTCCAGTGCTTTTCTTTACTCTAGCAAAGTACAGATTAAAGTTAAGAGCACTGGAGTTGGACTGCCTACGTTTAAACTCCAACTTTCTTATTTTCTAACTAGGTGATCTTGGGCAAGTTTACCTCTCCATGTCTCAGTTTTACCACCTGAAAAACAAGGATAATAGCATCTACCTCATGGGATTGTTATGAAACTTAAATAGCACTTAGCAAATTGCGTGGTTGAAGAGGAAGGTCTTCATAAATGTGGACTATTAGTATAATTCACTATTAAATTAATACTCAGTAGATAAGTTAATATGCAGTAGCTCACCGTTCAATTTGAATGTTACCTCTCTGTGAAGTCATTATGGGTCCTCCCCTTTGCTACCTTATTATTGAAATTAATTATTCTTTTCCCAACTCTCCACTTAATTTACATTGCATTTACACTTGATTCTGTTTGCAATATAGGTAGCTAGATTGTAAATCTTTCTCGCTGACCACATTTGCTCATTTCTGGATTTATTCATTCAGAGGAAGCGCTATGAATCAATCATTGGGCATGGAGGTGATTAAGATGTGGATCTTCCTTCAGAGAATTCTCAGTTCTTTAGTAGCTGAAGACTGTTTGCTAAATAAACAGTTCTAATGGGGCTTAATAAATACTTTTTGATTTAAGACAAGCAAGCTCTGCCCTGGGATAGGACGGTAGGCAGCCTTCAGGCTAAACAGCATCACGGTGTGTTAAAGTTAGAAACTTTTTGTGAACCATCCTTGTTACTGACCTCTGCATAGTGCTAAGTGAAGGCCTCAGGCTCTGTGTTAGAGCCCTACTGTAACAGCATCGGGATTCCTGTGGTCTGTGGCCACCACTATATGAGTCTTGTCTAGGACCATGTCATTCCTTAACCCTGGTTCTCTTATGTTCAAATCAAGACACAGATCGTTCTTGAGGTCTTAGGAGTTATATCACCGTCATTGATGACATTGTTCATTCTGTTTTAAGGCTCACGTCTGACAACCTTAGCCCCACACACCTTGACCTCCACCACTGAGACAGAATTTGTTTTAAAGCACTTATGTGCCAGGAACTGTGCTAGCTACCACAAATGCAGAAGGATGGGACACAAGACCCCCCCTCAATAGCCAGGAGCTCATAGTCTCCATCCTGGAGCAATCGTGAGAAGCACAGACCTGATTGTTTTACTGTGGCCACGTTACCAACGATGCTTTGGTAGAGAGGATGGATATGAACCCAGATGTTTTAGGCTAAGGATGGACTGATGGAAGAAATGGAAAGAGGAAATATAAGTTCCTATGAAGATGTATGGCTGTGAAGGGAAGTAGAGTGGGTGATAAGAAACTACAGCAGAGGCTGAGCAAAGGGAAGATTGTTTAAGGGTGAGGGAAATTAAGTTTATAGTAGATAAAAAGAAATAAGGCCAGTAGATCAAAAGGTGGAGAGATTGAGAGAGACTGGGAAAGGAGCAAATGTTTGAGAAAGAACAATAGATATACATGTACATATACATATATACATAGATGCGTACATACATATACACATTGTATATAAGTATAGAATGTATATATGTATGTGTGTTTAGATATGCATTTATATATGGGGCAAGAAGGTGAGGAGAAAGTGGAAGACTGAAATTTTGAGAGAGAGAATTATACATGTAATGTAATCTCTCTCTATATATATTATCTATTTATTTATTTACCTATCTATTCACCCATCTATCTACCTACCTATTTATATAGAGAGATGGAGATCAGCTAGAAAAGGGAAAGTGAAAGAAGAGTCATTCATTAATGTAACCGTGTCCTGTAGGAAGAAGGAGGAAATAATTTAGTTGAAAGGACAGGTGAAAACTCCTTAGAGACAGGAGGAAGGAAGGTCAGAATGAGATGGAAGGGAGGAAAGTTAGAGTTCATGTAGGGTGCCCTCTATTTCTCTGGAAAGCTGAGAAGATTGAAAGAGATGAGAATGGAGAAGTGAGCTTGAAAGAAGAGGTAAAGATTTGGTATATTTTCTCTGGGGAATGAGAAAGTGAGAAAGTAAGATGTCAGGGATATACATGTAGGCTTTCCTAGCAGCACTGGGGGCCTCAATTGATTGAGTTTGTAAACTTGGCATTTGCAATGTAATTATTACTTCTTCAGAAGCACTAGCCTATAAGGAGGAGAGCAGGCAGGTGAGGGTTAGAGTGCTTTGAAAGTTAGGCTTGAGGGTAGGGAGTGGGCAGCAGAAGGGTCCTGGTGAGAGCGGCATGTGGTATGCTTGTAGTAGCCAGGCTGTGCAGAGCAAAGATGTGTCTAGGATAAGAGTGATAAACTGAATGAGCATGGAGGGGATGAGAAGATAGAAGCTCAGAGAACTTGGGGAGCATGTTTACTTTGATTCAGGTACTAAGAGTGTATAGCAGTATTGTCACACTGCTAATAAAGATATACCTGTGACTGGGTAATTTATGAAGGAAAGAGGTTTAATTGACTCACAGTTCTATGTGGTTTGGGAAGCCTTAGGAAACTTACAATCATGGTGGAAAGGGAAGCAAACACTTCCTTCTTCACGCAGAAGCATCAAGGAGAAGTGCTGAGCAAAAGTGGGAAACACCCCCTATAAAACAATCAGATCTCATGAGAACTCACTCACTACCAGGAGAACAGAAACATGGGGGTAACTGTCCCATGATTCAATTACCCCCCACTGGGTCCCTCACAGGACACTTGCAGATTATGGGAATTATAATTCAAGATGAAATTTGGGTGGGGACACAGCCAAACTGTATCACAGAGGTAGGATAGAGGTTCTGATTGGAGAGTGAGATTTCTCAGTGTGAGTCATTCATCCAGCAAACAGCCCCTGAAAACTAGCTCTGTGCACTTATTGTGGGAAACTCTGAGAATAAAGATAAGAATTAAGGCATGGTCTCTGCCATTAAGGAGTTCACAGCCCAGAATTCAGAGGTAAATCCTTTCCAGGTGAAGACAAAGTCCAGGATATGTCTCTGGAAATGATTCGCTGTGATGAGTGGGAGGGGAAAATTGATGGGGCAATGAAAGCCAAGTGGCTGGCAGGCTGGCATGTTAGCTGTGTCATACTCAGGTGCTTATCAGCCCTACAAAGAAAATCAGGGTTTCTCTCGGCTCAGTTATTTCTCTGGGGCCATGCGTATCCTTGCCCCAGCCAGTGATATGAGGACTGTTTTTCCATTTGAGATTTTGCTCTTCAGACTCCGTGTGACTGTCCTAGGGTCAGTCCCTGATGGTTTTTACAAGTGTAGAGTGGAAGGTCAATGGGCCTCAAAGTCATGCTTCTGCACTTTGGTACATATGCCTGTAGACAGTTACTGATCCCATGCTTCAAGTTTCCTTTAAAGACTTTCTTGCCCTTATTTTCTTGGCCTGTAAAATTAACATAGGGAGGTGCCACAAATCCTTTTTGGGGAAAAAACAGCTGAGATGTGTCTCTATAAAGTCATCAATAAGCAGAAGTCAAAAGCTGCAGCAGTTGGCAGGGTGTGGTGATGATGAATGAATGAGTCTGCACATGTGAAGTGGGGACAGCTTGGTGCTCAGAGCTCCATGACTGATTTCATTCTTCCTGCAGGCTTCTGCGTGAAGCTGGACACAGAGAAGAGCTTTCCTAGCTGGGTTGAGCAGAGGCCTTGACACTTCATGGCGGGCACAGGCTGTAGGAATCTACATATCAGCATTTCGAGGATTCTAGTGCCTACAGAGCTGTGTGAGACTTCATTTCATGGCCTATCTGGGCATTGCTAGAAGGAAGCAGAATTCCCTCCCTTCCTGTTACAGAGAGGCTGGCCTACAATCTTCACTTATGAGGGACCAGATTGGCACATCCCACACTAGCTGTTTTGTGGATTTTGGCTGACAGGAGTGGAGAGGAAGCATGTTTCTTTGACCTTTTACCTCTTGCATCCTTTCTGCTACGACCTTGGGAGGTTGGTTTATCTGGCTGTCTAGTCTAAATTCCAGATTAAACTCTGTCAATGGGCTTTATCCTTTCTGGAAATGGTATTAATCCTTCTGAGGATCCAGACACTAGCCACCAAAGCTTCTCTGCTGGGTTCACACACAGACACACTAGGTCTAAGGTATGATGTGATCTCCTGGGTATGTGATTGTTTTTGTGCTGCTTCTTTTTTCTTTCAGTGCCTGAGAAGCCAGCTGGGGCTAAGCAAGTTTTAGACCCTCTACTGGCTGATGCCAACATCATCAGAGATGAACTGTTCTTACCAGAAACTTCCCTGCTCCTGACAGCACACCTCTCCCCAGGTAGCTAAAGGGATAATGAGATTATTACCTCCTGAACACTATGTAATGAGATAGTCACCTGTATGAGGGTGTACATACCAGGGAACACTCAATTCCAATTGCAATATCATAGGCACAGTATTAGAAGATTATTTGGACACTTTGTTAGCTGAAGAAAGGCATTTGGAAGATTCATAGAGGGCTTCACTGTAATAAGTCTTTCCTTTGGTTAAATCATTAATTTTTATTAAATTTTGCACAAATACATTCTTCTGTCTACTGATATGATCTTTTTCCTGTTTATCTGTAAATATGATAGATTATACTTATTTACAATTCAATTTTAAAAATAAGTACAATAACATCTCTTACTTAAAATTAAGCCATATTCAAATGAATGTGATATGAATTAGGATTTTATTGACTTCAAATTAATACCACTAAAAGGTAACTCTGCCATCATTCTTATTAACTTAAAACCAAAACCTGATTGCAAGATTCTTTAAATAAAGCAATCTTCAAAATTCACTGTTTTACCTCACCAATACAATTTTTAAATTGTGGTAAAATAAACATAACAAGATTCATCATCTTAAATTATTTTTAAGTGTATAGTTCAGTGGCATTAAGTATATTTACATTATTGCACAATCATCACCATCATCCATCCCCAGAATTCTTTTCATCTTGCAAAACAGAAACTTTGTAACCTGTACCCTGCGCAATAATTCTCTTTTCCTCCCTTCCCTGCCCCTGCTCCTGACAACCACTACTCTACTTTCTGTCTCTATCAATATGACCACTCTAGGTGATTCATACATGTGGAATCATATAAAATCTGTCCTTTTTGCCTGGCTTATTTCACTTAGCCTAATGTCCTCAAGTTTCATCCATGTTTTTGCCTTCCTTTTAAAGGCTCTGAGTAATATTGCCTTGTATGTATGCGCAACTTTTTATTTATTCATCCATCCATGGATGGACATTTGGGTTACTTCTACCTTTTGGCTATTGTGAATAATGCAGCTCTGAATATTGGTGTACAAATTCTGTTCAAGTCTCTGCTTTAAAATCCTTTGAGTATATACCCAGAAGTGAAATTGCTGGGTCATAGGATAATTGTATTTGAACATTTTCTAAGGAGTAGTCATACTATTTTCCATAGTGGTTGCCCAGTTTTACCTTCCCATCAATAGTGCACAGGGTTCCAGTACTTATTTTGTGATTTTTGATAGTAGCCATCCTAATGGGTATGAGGTGACATTTCATTGTGGTTTTGATTTTGATTTCATTAATGCTTAGTTATGTGGAGCATCTTTTCATGTGCCTGTTGGCCACTTGTATATCTTCAGAGAAATATTGCTTCAAGTTTGTTGCCCATTTTTAAATAGAGTTCTTTGTTTTTAGTTGTTGAGTTATAGGAGTTCTGATATTAGGAATTAGGAGAGGTAGCAGTCTGGATATTAACCCTTTATGAGATATATTATTTGCAAATATTTTCTCCCATTTTTTGGGTTGCCTTTTCACTCTGTCATACCATGCAATGCACAGAAGTTTTCAATGTTAATCAAGTACATTTCTTTTTTAACTTTTATGGCCTGTGCTTTTGGTGTTATATCCAAAAAGTCGTTATCAAATTCAACGTCATGAATCTTTACCCCTATGTTTTCTTCTAAAATTTTTAGCCATTACATTTAAGTCTTCGATACATTTTGAGTTAATTTTTTATATAGTATAAGGTAAGGGTCTAACTTCATCCTTTTGCACATGAATATTCAGTTTTTCCAACACTATTTGCTGAAAAGGCAATCTTTTCCCATTGAATGATCTTGGCACCCTTGCAAAAATAATTTGAACATATACGTAAGGGTTTATTTTTGGATGTTCTATTCTATTCCATTATGCTACACGTCTGTTTTTATATGCTAGTCCTACACTGTTTTGATTACTACAGATTTATTAAAAAAGTTTTGAAGTCAGGAAGAGTGAGATGTCTAACTTCGTTAATTTTCAAGATTGTTTTGACTATTTGTGGTCCCCTGAGATTCCATATGAATTTCAGTATGTATTTTTCTATTTCTGCAAAAAAAGTCATTGAGATTTTGAGACTGCCGTAAAACTTCTGACTTCTTTCTTATAGAAAACATTTGCCAGACAGATGAAGAGAAGGAGGGCATTAGGCAAAAGGAAGAGTGTGACCAAAAGCATGAGAAGATGAAAGATCTTGCTCTACGTGTGGGAACTAAAAGATGCAGTATTTTGGGGGAACTAAGCATTCTTATTATCTGTGTGTATATATGTGTTTGAGTGTCAGCTTGGATAGGAGATACATTAGGAGGTAAGACAGGGGTCAGACATTATGAAAGCGGTTGGGTATTATGTCAAGGTCAATGGAAATTCGTTAGAGTTGGGTTGTGGAATGATGTGATCATATTTGTAATATAGAAAAATGACCCCGTTAGGAATGAATGCTACATTGAGCAGGAAGAAGGTATCAGCAGAAAGACCAGGTAGGAGATTGTTGCAAAACTCCCAGAAATAAAATGATAAGACTTGCACTCTGGTAGCATTAGTGGAGATAGGAAGGAGGGAGTGGATTTGAAATAGACATGGCTCACTACACCCTCAGACATTTTCCAGTAGCTTCATTCTTATCCTGGGTCTTGAAGTCTTTAGATCTGTGGAACAGCCTCTGAACTCAGGGTGATGGTTCCAACTATTCATCAGTATCATCCATTTGTCACCTTTTAGGAACTCAAATGACTGTTGAAGGAGGCGCTGCGTTCTGGTTCAGAGGCTCAGGGGGCCATTAACAGTAGCCAGTCTCTTTTCAAAGCTCCTGGTGCTCCCATTCCTTGTCCTGTCATTCTCGAGCCTCTGGCTGCTCCAAGAACTTTGTGGTTGTTTCTTCCTACCTGTGAGTTGGTTGGTGTTTTCTTGTTTTGCTCTTTCCTGAAGCCTGATGAAATCTACCAGCCTGAGAGTGTTCTGTTGTAGCCCATTCCATTTACCTTGTGGAACTGCCACATTTCAGGCACTCTAACTGTGACCCACTGAGAGCCCAGGTTCCTTCCCCAAGCCTGAAATTCCTCTACACCCTGTGACTCAATTCCTTGCCTTCAGTTCATAGCTGCATCGAAAAAGCCATTGGGGTCTTTGCCACCTCTCTCCCACTTCATGCTCAGGAACTCTCTGTAAAGCCTTTGCTGAGTGAACTGGGTAATGCTAATGCCAGGCTAGAGCTGCAGCAGCTCCGGAGACCATGTGCTCCTCCAGCTAGAGGCTGAGCACTGAGATCCCAAGTCCCTGTTCTGACTCCTTGAGGGATGGTTCTATGGATGGACAGTCTGTGGGCCATGTGTGTATTTAACTGGCCCATCACAGTCACAGGTGGAGTCATGGAGCTAGAGGCAGAGAGCACCTTGAGCTCCCAAATTCCTGTAGGTATTTTAGAACAGGAACTGCTGTGTGAGTTCTGGGATAGCCAGCTCTGAACCACTGCCAAGGGCACACATTTAGTGACCTGAGGGATGAGGCAAACTGATCAAGGTACACAAGTGTCATTAGTGCAGGCTCCTGGAAATGCACAGCAGGAGAGGAGAGGGCTGTGGCTTGGAGTTAAAATGCAGTGATTAACGTGATGATGATTTAAACCTGATGGGCTGTGCCTCGAAGGTGAACTAGGGAGAATGAAATAAAGAGTTCCAGGAGAGGTAAGGGGGCATTGTTTAAGTTGGAATTAGGAGGATACAGAGAAGAGAAGGGAGAAAGGTCAGGAAAACCAGGATGTAAGGGGTTTCTACTTCCTTGAAAGCCAGGAAGCTCACTTGAACAAAGAGCACAAGACCCCAGATATTTGTGGACCCTTGGCTGGGGCTGGTCTTTCTAAAGAAAGCTTGGCTCTTTATTCTCAAGCGCAGGCTACCTGGAACATGGCCTCAGGACAGCAGAATGTACCTTATCACTTACTTTGTGTTCCCAAACAGAAGAGAAGCGGTAGACTGGCCACGTTGATTCAGCCAAACGTCTCCAGGAAGTCCCCTTTGGATGTCCCATGAGGCTGCCGCTCAGCCACAGCCCAGAGCACGTCGAGATGGCTTTGCTCAGCAACATCCTCGCGGCCTATTCCTTCATCTCAGGTAGGTGCCTGGTCTCCGCTGGGCCAGGACTGAGGTCTGGGGCTGGTCCAAGGCTGTCTTCTGGGTGGCCATCTCTGGCCTTATAATCAGGAGAGGCACACTACGTAATCATAGCTACTGCTCTGCTGTGCTGAGTTTCGAGACGAAAGGTCTCCTGGTTGGGAGTTAAGCTTGTCATTCTCTAATTTGAAAAATGAAGGGTTCTAAGAGCTTTGTCTTGCAGAAAATGTTTAGCTTTCTTTCAGCTCAAGTGAGTGATTGAAGTGACCTGGGGCTACTGTTGGCTTCTGTCACTACGCATTAACTCTGACGAGGGAGGGAGCTGAGGGAGTACCTCAGTCTGGTTATTCTGTGCAGTTAACCCCGCATAGGCTGCCTGTGTGTGCGATTGTGAGTGTGGGAGAGAGTAGGTGTGTATATGTTCTGAGTTTGGGGTCTTTCTGAGGTATTTGATGAAGCTGTAGAAGAGATGAAGACAGAGGCATGTGGAGTATGGAAGAGTCTGGTATTTGTCCCTTTTGTGGGTCAAAGTTGTACTCTTTCGTAAGATGACTGATTTTCTCCTCAAGATCATTTCTTGAAAACAGATGTTCATATAAAAGGAGCCATTTAAAAACAAATGAAAATCCTCACTGGTTTGAATGACCAAACTGTTCCTCTGTTGCTTGAATGAGTTTTCAATTTCTTGATACTTTGCTTTTGTTTTTGTTTTGTTTTGTTTTGCCTGATGTCTCCGGACATATTGTATAAAAAGAAAGGGACTAGGTTTCCATTAGATTTCCTTTGGGCGAGGACTGCTTTTACTTTCTAATTCTCTAGGCAGGGTTGACACATGGTGGTCTAAGAGCTGAAATGCAAACCTGATATTATGATTTATAGTGGCCAAGTGGGGGGTTTCATGAGCCAAGGAAGTTCATGGCTTCTCTTTGTGAGAGGATCTTGGATGACGTGCAACCTGATTTCAGAAAGAAAAAGGACTGCTGAGGGCTTCGTGCTAGGCGAGCTGCGGCATGTAGCCTGCTTGTGCCTCAGATCCAGGGCTCTGCCTTCTTGGATCAGGGAAGGCCTAGGTCACCAGTCAGCTTTTCTTTCCCCTTGAGGAAGTCTGGGACCTCCTTCTCCAGGTACTCACCCATTAAAGGAATCTTATCTTTGCTCTTGCTTTAAAGCTATATTGGAGAGAAAGGACACGAGAGCTGGAAAAGAGGTTTAAAATTCAGGCACTGTTTTCACAAGCAATTGAAGGATAATTTTCTTAGCTCTATAGTGAAGCTATCCCCCAAATGAAGTGGGGCTGACAGAGAGGGTCTGTAGTTTCCGAAGCCCCAAAGGACACCTGTGAATCAGCTGTTGCAAAAATATGTCTCGCATGGGAGCAAACAGAGTACTGGACTTTGGACTTCTGCTCAGCCCAGGAGGTACCCGGCAATTTTCCATTTCAGTCAGCATGACCCTAAATTGTGACCACAGAAAGTGATAACTCATTGAATAGTCCTATGTTTACCGTGTGTCGTGTGATCTTGTCAAGGCTGAAAGGGTACATGGCTCTGTTTTTCCTCCAAACTTCCCCCTTCCTGCCCCATACTCTTGAATTAAATACTACTTGGGATGCAGGAAAACGATGCTTCTTTAAGTAAGTGTGGGCAGAGATAAAAAGAAAATACAAGGAAATGGAAAGCAGAGTGGCTAAAATAAAATTTAGATCCAGTGTGTAGACTCAGTAATTGAAAACCAATTCTGAAATGGGGGATACCACTTCAGAAATTAATAAGTGAAATTAATAAGGAAAATTTTAAATACAAAGGTGAATATACAAGATACAAATAATTACTATTTTTAGTGAAGAAAATCAAATAAATGGATTGGAAGCAATGATGAAAAGTATGATGGACAAAAATTGTGGAAAATGTCCTAATCTTACAGCTGTCTCATATTCTCATTCTGCTCTATTTGGTCTTCAACCACACAGGGTCCCTGGCCCCTCCTATTTTCTCCTATCCACGTGGTCCCTTATTTCAGCAATACACTTGCTAATACACATAACTGCCTTATTCTTTCATGGAGCTTCTGAGTAAACTAGAAGGTGAAACCCTAACTCTGAGTGAGTCCTGCTCACTTTCTGTGTGTGTGTGTGTTCTTTGTTATGGGGATGTTTAAGGTGTTTGGTAACCCATGGGAGAGAGAGAGACAGAAGAAGGCATGTGAGCTGGGAGAGTCTGATATTTACCTCTTTTTTGGTTTAAAGTTGTGCTCTTTAGGAAGACAGCTGACTTCCTCCTCAAGATCATTTCTTGGAAACAAATACTGTTTATATAAAAGGAGCCATTTTAAATTACATGAAAATGCTCAATGGTTTGAATGAGCAAACTGCTCCTCTGCTGGTTAAGTGAGTTTAAAAATATTTGATATTTTGTTTTTGTTTTGCCTGATGGTCTCTGGATGTTATGTAAAAAGAAAGGGATGGAGGTTCTGATTGGATTTCTCTTTGGGTAAGGACTGGTTTTACTTTCCTGTTCTAATCCAGCCAGGGTTCATATTAGATGACTTAAGAAAAATGACCCTTTCTCACTGTGCGCAAGTTATCAAACACCAGTATAATTTGCAGTTGGATGCCACTAGAAATTCATAGTCTCCAATCTCAGCTGAGCTTTTCACATTGTACTTTAATCTCTCTATTTATTTGTACACACATCTTGTGCCCATTCTTCACAACAGACATTTCAAACTTCGACCATTCCAATAATTATAAATATCTGCTTACCACAAATGGGCCCTACAAACAAATGACAAGTGTCAAACTAGGAGAAAATGAAACATTAATGAAGAAGAGTTAAGAGCTCTTACAAATCAACAAAAGTGTCTTAAAAGGAAAGTTGCCAAAAAACAAGAATCAACAGTTTGCAAAAAAAGATACAAATTATCAATAAAACATAAACAGCTCAAATTCTGGCAGATAAATGCAAAATGGAAACTGCAATTAGATTAACATTTTCATTTTATACATTTCTCAAAGGCTTGACTGGTGAAGTATATAATTTTAGCGTTGGAGAAAGTGTGGGGAGAAGAGTACTTGCACATTGTGCTGTTGGGATTGTGAATTGCTACAACCTCTCTAGAGAATGATTTGGCAATATCCATCAAATCCCTTAAAAACACATACACTAGCCAGAAATCCCAATTCTGGAAATGTCTCCTAAGGAAATAATTACGGATATAGGCAGAAATTTTACTGTGAAGATGATTCATCTCAGAACTATTTATAATACATGTAGTAAAAATATTAGGAAAAATTTGTGATTTTTTTTTTTTTTTGAGATGGAGTCTCCTTCTGTCGCCCAGCCTGGAGTGCAGTGGTGTGATCTCAGCTCACTGCAACCTCTGCCTCCAGGGTTCAAGCGATTCTCCTGCCTCAGCCTCCCTAGTAGCTAGAAGGAGCATGCCACCACGCCAGGCTAATGTTTTTGTATTCTTAGTAGAGACGAGGTTTCACTGTGTTAGCCAGGATAGTCTTGATATCCTGACCTCGTGATCCATCCATCTTGGCCTCTCAAAGTGCTGGGATTACAGGCTTGAGCCACCATGCCCAGCCATTTGTGAATATTAATTGAAATAGGAAGTTATTTATGACATGCTACTAGGTAAATAAAGCCTGTTACCATGCATCATATATATTAATCCCATTTATTCATGTATATTCATATGCATAGGTAACCATATTTTACTACAAATTATAACTGGGTGCCAGAATTGTGTGGGTGCAGGTATATGTACTTATAATTTTATTTTGCTTGGCTGTATTTTTAATATTCTACAATTCATTGATATTACTTCATAATAAATAATGTTATTTTATTTTATTTTTATTATTTATTTATACTTTGAGTTCTGGGATATATGTGCAGAACCTGCAGGTTTGTTACATAAGTACACACGTGCCATAGCGGTTTGCTGCACTCATCAACCCGTCACCTACATCAGATATTTCTCCTAATGCTATCCATCCCCTAGCCTCCCACCATCCCCGACAGATCCCAGTGTGTGGTGTTCCCCTCCCCGTGTGCATGTCTTCTCATTGTTTGACTCCTTATGAGTGTGTTTGGTTTTCTGTTCCTGTGTTAGTTTGCTGAGAATGCTGGTTTTCAGCTTCATCCATGTCCCTGCAAAGGACATTAACTCATCCTTTTTGGTGGCTGCATAGTATTCCATGGTGCATATGTGCCACATTTTCTTTATCCAGTCTATCATTGATGGGCATTTGGGTTGGTTCCAAGTCTTTGCTATTGTGAACAGTGCCGCGCTTCAAACACCCAAGGAGGCCTCCCAAGTGCTGCACTTCCTTCTTTGTGGGAGGTGATACAAGATGCAGTAACTTTTCTTTTACTCTGGAGGAGATATCCTGGCATTCTTAAGACCATTAAATCTATTAAAATTTCTATAAAGTAATGGGCATATCTTCCACCCTCCAGAGCCCATGTGTCTTACAAAGGCCTCTAGTGTAATAACCACATTTTGCTCTTCCTGTCCAATCAGTATATCATGGATATAATGGGTCAATGTGATGCCCTGTGGGAGTGTATATTTTATTTGCCCTGAAGCAAAACTAGAAATGGATATGTTATCTCTTCCGTGTGAAAGTAAAGGTTCTGATCCCTTTTTCAAGTAAATGCAAAAGACTACATTTACCACATCAAAAGCTATATACCACGTAGTTAGGTTTGTTAATTTACTCTAACAATGTTAGCACATGTATACTTATGTTACAAACCTGCATGTGCTGCACATGTATCCCAGAACTTAGAGTATAATAATAAAAAAAGAAAATGAATATGTGTGTATTATCTTTGCTTTTGAAGGGAGATATTTTGACTGATTTACAGTAAAATGTGAATAGTATATTTCTTGGAGTGGGGATAAAACTGATATTATCCTTCTACCTTACTTGTGTTTTCTAATTTTGCTGAGGGCTTTTTCTGGTACCTTGGGAACTTGCTCAGCCCAGGTGCAGGACAATCTAGAAGTGTCACAGATTTTAACATCCTCAGGGTAACATCCACCAATAAAGGAGCCAAGTCTGTAGAAAAATATCCTAACTTCTCTTCACTAGTTAGTATAATTCTGAGGAGCACTCTAAATTGTTTCTGAGACTTGGAGGGTCCCCAGAAGAATTGAGCCAATTGCCTTTTGGTCTTCTCAGTATCTGGTGCTGTATTTTAAAATACTTTTCCATCCTAAGATTATATACAAAATAACATGCTAAGTTCTATTTTTAATGGTTTTATGTCTTTTTGTGCAAATATCTAGTGTTTATTTTTAAGTGTATGAGAATAATAAGACACTTTATTGTTTTTCAAAATAACCAATTATCCTAGCACAATTTCTTCAATCTAACCTGTCCCCATTGATTCAAAATATTTCAATCCATTTAATAGCATTTTTCCATATTTGGGTTTGATAATCGGCTTTCTTTTCTCATTCATTTGCTCTATATTTATTCTAGTACAATATTATTTTAACATTACAATTTCACAATACATTTTTTAACTTTTATTTTAAGTTCAGGAGTACATGTGCAGTTTTGTTATATAGGTAAACCGATCCTCTCCCTCCTCCCACCCTCCACCTTCCTGTAGGCCCCAGTGTTTGTTTTTCCCCTCTATGTGTCCATCATAATACATTTTCATCTGTCAGGGTAGCTTCCCCAAATTATCATCCTGAATTGTCAGGGCTAGGTGTTATTGTAAGGTGAAGTAACACTAATACAATTTAGAGGAGATCGTTAGTTTGTCACAGGTTCTCAAGATATGAAAATCCACCAGCAAGGCTCTATTAGACTCAATGCATCATTTCATGGAAGGATGTGCAGATAGAGATCCTTCACAAGAGAAACCACCCTTATATGTCAAAGTCCTTAAAGGAGATAGGGGAGTGCTTTCTGGAAGGTCTATATTTATAATATGATTCAGCAGTCGAAACAGATTGTCATGTTTTTACAACTCTAATCCTGTTGTTTCAACTGAAAATAATTATATTGTCTAGTAATAAAAACAACAAAATGAATGCATGCTGATGTAAAGCAAAAAGAACCACCTTCCCAAATAAACAAAAAGGAAAGTAATTGAAGTGAAAAATTTTTTGAATGCCACTTCCTACCTATTTTCCAGACTTCCTAACCTTGTGCTCCACACCCCTTCTCCGGCTTCCAATCTGGGACAAAGGCCTACAAAACTGTTAAGGCTTTATTTGCTGCGATGTGAACGTGAAAGAAGTGTGCATTTAGGGGTATAGAAAAAGAGGAAGCGATTATTTAAAAGCTCCAGCAGAAAACAGAGAAAGCCAAATACAAACTACAAAATATTATGACCCGTTTGGTCTTGGGGATCGCTAAATTAAAAAAATAGAGGGGTGAGTGGCGGTGGAGAAAGCAAGAATGAGGAGAAAGACGGCTCCGCCCACAGTCCCGCCCCCACCCTCCTGCCGCGAATTGGAAATCTGAGCTCACAGTGACGTGGCCCTTAGGAGACCCAGAGCCAAAGCTTGGATTATTCTCTCCTTCTAGTTGCGGTCTGGTAGTCGTCGGTGGCACTTCGACGGCTCGCTGTTGCTCTGAAGGCAGGCGAGCCAGCTGCCCAGGAAAGCAGGAAAGTAGTAGAAGCCGACTCCGAAGGAGCCCTAGCAGGTTGGTGGGCGCTGACCGGTGTGGGGGCGGCAGAAGGCAAAGACCAAAGCGGGTCCAGGACTGGATTATCGACCCCTTTCCATATATACAACAGTTTAGTGCGAGAAATGGAGCGGTTGGGGAGCGGATCTCCCAAGGGGCCCGAATTGAGAATGGATACCATTTGAGATCTCCGAGAAGGCCGACGATCAGGCAATGTCTGATGGAGTCCGGCGGGTGGAGGAGACTGCAAGGAAATGGCCTGCTTCCTGCAGGGCCGCCGGAGGGAGGTGCGGCAGGCAACCAAGGGGTGGGGAGCGCGGACCCTACCAAGGTTTTAGACCTGTGTTCTAGGTATCTTTTCTTCATCCTCTACCCATTTAGAGCTGGAAACGATAGGCTACGGGGGCCGAGGAGAGGAATTGCTGCAGACGAGGGCGACAGAGATTAGGTCTGGAAAGCAGGCCCCTATTGAGGCAGTCGAGCGGGCGAGCTTCTGACTGAGGGACAAAGGCGAGGAGCGAGAAACTGTTTTTGGTCCCAGCAGGTCGATCGGTGTAACCGTGGGCGCTGCTTGTAGATCCTGGAGTGAGAATGACAAAGCGCAGAGACCGCAGCAGGTCGTAGTTTGCAATGCCCACGTACCTCTTCACTTGTCGTCCATCTTGATGCATAAAATGGTGGGCGAGGGAGTAGGGGTCGGCTGGAGAGAGGGCCTGACAGATACCTAGATTGAAATTCTTTGTGAATAAACCATGTATCCGTTCAGCAAGCTCTTCTAACTACCCCGCCAGGCAAGATGTCTACATTCCAGAAATAATAATTTGGTGACAGGTAGGAAGAAAGAGTAGGGATGGGAGCCTAAAGAAGAGGTTAAAATGTTTTGGAAATAATCATCTTTGATGCCTATTTCTGGAAGGTGGGATAGCCTGTCACGGGTTGGGAAGAGAAGCCGTGAGACAGGATGAAGGAGAAACAGAAGGTGCTAATACTAGAAGAACCCTAAACCAACTCCCAGTACCGGTCCTTTGATCAAATGATCAGTCCTGGTAATTGTCGCATTTGTCTTCAGGTCTTTAGTACGTTTGTGCAGCAGATTTCAAGACTAAGAGAGAAAGACTGCCTCATCCCTGCAGGTAGGTTGCCTGGGGCCCTCTGGTGTAGGGGTATCAAGGATCAGAGCAGAATCTTGGTCACTCACAGCTCTTCCTGCCCGAGTTAAGTGCAGAAGAAACTTAGGAGAGTCTTCAAAAACGGCAGGCCTGTGTCTGATGAGGGAAGAAGGGAGTAAAGGGGCGCTCCTGGAGAGCTTATTAGGATCCCAGGGAGCTGAATGAAGTCTGGTCTTTCTATGGTTGTCCCCTTCCCCCAACTCGTCCTGCATTTTGGTGGTAGGAGTGGCCTGGCGAAGGGATTTTTAGGGAAAATGGTGGGCTTTGGGGCACCGCTGAGTCTGAGGCGTCCCCTACAGGACTCACAGAGTTTCTCAGATGGGAAAATTTTGTCAAACAGAGCTCTGAATCCTATCAAGCATTCATTCCCTCTTCTTGCTTTTGATCTTCCAGGAATAAAAAACAGGAAAAAAAAAAACTCAACATGGAAAATGTTCCCAAGGAAAACAAAGTTGTGGAGAAGGCCCCAGTGCAGAATGAAGCTCCCCCTTTAGGAGGTGGTGAAGACCAGGAGCCTGAAGGAAATATTAGAGGGGTTCAGGTTCCACGCGCCCAGGATTTTGGAGAGGATGTGCCCGATAGGCTTGTTGATAACATTGATATGATAGATGGAGATGCAGATGATATGGAACGGTTCATGGAGGAGATGAGAGAGCTAAGGAGGAAAATTAGGGAACTGCAGTTGAGGTACAGTCTGCGCATTCTTATAGGGGACCCCCCTCAGCATGATCATCATGATGAGTTTTGCCTTATGCCTTGAATCTTGAGGTTAATAATCATAAAATACCTGCTTTCCAAATTTGCATTTTTCCTGGTGTACCTTTAATGTGAAACTTTTGGCGTTCTTCTGCCATTTTCTGATTAGAGATTGCGTTTTGACCTAGTCTGTAAGTTTTTCTGTCAGAAGAGGATTTTCCTCAACTTTCATGGAAAGATGTTTATTGCACACTGTAAAGTTAATAAAGCAATTTAAAATCAGTCTATAGATATGCTATTTCATTTAGAAGCGTATATATGCACACTATATATAAAATATACAATTTATGTGACATATATATATATGAAAACAAAAATGTGCTTTTTCTATGTTGTATAGTTACTGGTACTTTTAAATTTATTTTTTTTTATTGGTTAGCTGGTTTTTTTTTCCTCACTTTTTCAAAATGAATACATATGTTTTGTATGTATCAGGAAAAAAAAAGAAGCAACGAACTTGCCAATCAGTTAATACAGGGAATGGGGACAATTAATAAACACTTGAAACATGATTTAAAGACATATAAATCTTATATTACCTGTGGATCTCTCGTTTAGAAACACGTATCTGATAACTACAGATACATTACATTGTAAATGCCTTAGAGAGCTGCTGTGGGAATCAAATGAGGTAATGACTGAGCTCTGTGTCTTGCTCTATGTATACATGCAAGGCTCCAGCCCTCCAGGTGCCCTTCATTTTTAGGAAAGATTCCAAAGAGTGTACCAATCAGGAGTCCAATTGATTTATAGGTGAGTAAAGGTTCAAAATCTGAAATGCTTGGGACTAGAAGTATTTCAGATTTCTGTTTTTTTTTTTTCAGTTTTTGGAATATTTGCATGTACATAGAGCTATCTTGAGGATGAAACCCAACTCTAAATATGAAATTTATTTAATTTTATATATACCTCAAACAGATAGCCTGAAGGTAATTTTATACAATATTTTAAATAATTTTATGTGTGAAACAAACTTTGCATATGTGAAGTCAGGTGTGGAATTTTTCCACTTGTAGCATCATATCATGTTCAAAAAGGCTTAGGTTTTGGAGCACTTCAGATTTTGGATTTTTGGATTAGCAATGCTCAACTGTAAATGCTTTTCTATTCATCTGCTACTCTGGCTTTCTTTTCTGCACAATGCCATAACTATTAGGCACATCTTCCTCTTCTGGTGGGTCTTGCTCCCTCCACTGGCTTCTACCGCTGCGGACATACTGGACTCCTGAAGATGACAAAGACCCACCAATTTTACTGAACCCTTCAGTGGTTCGAATCCCCATTTTGCCTTTTCAAAAATGTATGGAATGTTCCTCCCTGCTTTAGAGTTACACTTAAACCAGGTGGATACTTCACCAACACTGCATATAGATGCAAACAACCCTTTATGGTTTTCTCATACTTCCTTCCTCATCCCCTTCCCCCTGACAAATTTGAGTGGCACTCATGATAGTGTGCTCAGAATTGTATTATCTCTTCCATCCTCTGAGGAATATAGCCCAGTCTCCTTGACTATCTATTTTCTGTGCAGACATTGCTACAGGTTTCATTCTGTACATACACAGGAGTTGTAGGGATAATTTTATGTTCTCAAGACTGTTTTAGTCCACAGCACCCCAATCTTAGGAGTCCCCAGTAGTCTACATTAACTTACATAGATCCAGATAAGTTTTCCTCATCCTTTGCTTTGAGATTTGCTGTGTCAAATAAACCTGTAACTAAACATTGATCGGAAATAATGGCAGGAACTGGGGATCTGGCAGGTGAATCCCAGTTTTAAAATATCTTTATAGTCATCACTGTTCCCCACTAGTCTAAGCCCTTCTCACAATAAATATTTTGTCTCATTTATCCTGGCACCCTTAGTGTTTAGTACAGGGCCTGATAAGTTGTAGGATACAACTGTTAATTATAGCTGAGTTGAATCCTGCGATCTGTACCCAGGGTTGCTTCTGATCATTTATGGGCAAGTACTTATTTTCCCTACAGACTGTAGCTTGCAATTAAAAAGGAATACAGCAGAAGAAGCATTATACACCAATTTTAAAAAATGCACTTATCATAACATTATATATGTCAGTGTTTATCAACATGTGCTATATAGACCAGCTACATCAAAATTGCCTGAAGAACTGCCTAAATATTTAGAAAAAATGTGTTTCACTCCATACCCACTGTACCCTAGTTAATCAGACATCTCTGGACTTACATAAATTAAAGTGGAGGACCCAGCTTTAGTTTAATCTCAGACACCCCTCTCCCCATCCTATATTACATAGAATTGGGTGGCTGGTTGATTGGTAGACAGATCTGAGACCTGTGAAAACACTACACAGAACTTAATTTATACAACAGGCATTATTTCACTATTAGATGGTGCCCTTCTTAAAGAGACAACTACTTTTTATTTTTTAATGCTGTTGTCTTTAGTACATAAGTTCTCAATCTTCACTTCAGATTTGAAATACCTGAGGATACTTTAAAGTGGAGCTCAGGACCCAATTCCAACCAGTTGAATCAGACTCATTAAAAGTGGGACCAACAGATCTTTACAGTGTGAAAGATCATGTGGTGATTCTGATGTAGAGTTGAGATCTGAGTGAAATTTGTGGCTAAAATATCTTTGATTTACTTTCTCTGTACTACCCCTGATTGTGTTACCCTAACCAGGTTAATTCATTTATATAGAATTTATATCTTGTAAAAGAAATACCATAAGAAGGAATTATACTCCCAAATCACCATGACATCCTTTTAAGAAAATATTTGCCAGTGTTCGTCCATCTTTGCTATCCTATCAAACGCTTCAGAATTCCACTTGAAGCTTGTTTAAAATACGTAATTCTGGCCCCTATCCAAAATCCACTTTTTGGCAATGGTGCTCAGGTAACTACATTGTTAGCAATCTTTCACGTGATTCTGATGCACACTAGAGTTTAAGGATCACTTGTGCATACATTTTTATCGAGATTATATTTAAAACAAACCAATAAAATAAAATAAAATAAAATATAAATGTTCACCCAAATTCAGGGAAAGGAACAACAAGGAGAAGATGTATATGGGCACCAAAACTAATTTAAAAACTAAAATAAAAAATTTAAAACATTAAATCATAAAGGGAAAGATTAACATTCACTATGTCAAAAAATATTAAATCTTCTGCAAAGTAAAACAAGACTGTAAATAAAGTTCAAGGAACTTCAAG
Organism: Cacajao melanocephalus; assembly: GCA_963573385.1. NCBI lineage: Eukaryota > Metazoa > Chordata > Mammalia > Primates > Pitheciidae > Cacajao > Cacajao melanocephalus. The sequence goes on along the minus strand of CAUYLG010051495.1, from coordinate 5,343 downwards.
GAATTTCAGTTAGAAAGGAATATGTTCACTAAATCAATCATACCATGGTGACTATAGTCAATAACATAATATTGTCTGCTTGAAAATTGCTAGGAGAGTAGACATTAAGTGTTCTCACCACAAAAATTGATTAGTATATGAGTTAATGCATGTGTTACATTGCTTGATTCAGTCCTTTCACAATGTGTAAAGATATCGAAACATCATTTTGTGCACCATAAATATGTACGATATTTCTTCTCAACTAAAAATACAAATTAAAATAGAAGATGAGACATGAAGAGCAAAGGCAGCCATCAGCAAGCCAAAAAGAAATCCCTCAGGAGAAACCAAGCCTGCTGACACCATGATCTTGAAATTCCAGCCTCCCAGAACTGTGAAAAATAAATTTCTACTATTTAAACTACCCAGTGTGTGGCATTTTATTATGGGAGTCCTAGTAGATTGATAAAAAATATGACACATGTTGACAATTATTAAGGACTAGGAGAGACAGTAATAATCAAAAACTGCTTTGTGGGTGACGAGTTTTACTCTGGCTGATGAAAATGGTTTGGAATTAGATAGAGGTGGTAGTTGCAAAACATTGTGAAGATACTAAATTTTATTGCACTGCTCACTTTAAAATACTTAAGTTTTTGGATATTTTTCATTGTGGAAAAATATATATAATATAAAATTTACATTTTAGCCATTTGTAAATGTACAATTTATTGATATTAAGCGTATTTATTCTGTTTTAGAATCACCACCGGTATTCATCTCCAGAAATTTTTTGTCATTACAAACTGAAACTCTGTACCCATTAAACAATAACTTCCTATTTCCCATTTTCCTCTCCCTATATTCCCTGGTAACCACTGTTCTATTTTCTGTCTATATGAATTTGACTTTTCTAGGTATCTCATATAAGTGGAATCATACAGTATGTGCTCTTTGGTGTCTGGCTTCTTTCACTGAATATAATGTTTTCAAGGTTCACTAATTTTTTAGCATGTAGCACAATTTTATTCCTTTCTAAAGCTGACTAATATTCTTTTCTATGTATATATAACATATTGTTTACCCCTTCATCTCTTGATGTATTTGAGTTGCTTCCACCTTTTAGCTACTGTTGATAATGCTGCTAGGAACATAGATATGTAAATATCTGTTCCAGAGCCTGCTTTCAATTATTTTGAGCATATACCCAGATGTAAAATATGGTGATTTTATGTTAATTTTTTGAAGAAAGAACATAATCTTTTCCATAGTGGTTGTATAATTTTACATTCCCACCAGCAGTGTGCAAGGGTTCTAATTTCTCCACACTCTCTTTGCTTTAGTCCATTTTGTGTTGCTAAACCAGAATACCCGAGGATGGGTAACTTACAAAGAAAAGAGGTTTATTTAGCTCATGGTTCTGTGGGCTGGGAAAGACAAGAAGCATGGCATCCACATCTGCTCTTCCTCTATTGCAGGTCATGTACTAGGTCAAAATATTGCAGGAAAGTTCAAAGGGAAAGCTGAGATATGCAAAGAGATAAACCACAAAGGGCATCCTGGCTTTACAACAACCCACTTTCTAGGGAACTAACCTGTTCCAGTGATAACTAATCCAGTCTCATCAGAGTGTGAACTCACTACTTCCAGAGTAGTACCAAGCCATTCGTGAGAGTTCCATCCCCATTATCCAGACATCTACCACTAGGCCTTATGCCCCAACACCACCACAGTGGGAATGAAATATCAGCATATACTTTGGTGGGAACAAACTTAGACCACAGCACTCACCAACACTTATTTATTTATTTATTTATTTTTTTGATAACAGTGATCCTAATGGGCATGAAGTAGTATCTCTCTGTGCTCTTGATTTACATTTCCTTATTGATTAGTGATGTTGGGTGTCTTTTCATGTGCTCATTGGCCATTTGTATATCTGTGGAGAAATGCAGATTCAATTTCTTTGCCCATTTTTAAATTAGGTTCTATGTGTATTTTTTTTTGTTGTTGTCACTGACTTATGAGAGTTTTAAAATACATTCTGGATTTTAATCCCTCATCAGATATAAATCTGCAAATATTTTCTTTTGTCCTGTAAGTTGCCTTTTCATTCTCTTGACGCTGTCCTGTGAGGCACAAAAGTATTAAATATTGATCAATTTCTATTGTTTTGTTGCCTATACTTTATGTGTCATATTGAAGAAGTAACAGCCAAGGCCAGTGTCATTAAGCTTTCTCTTACGTTTCTTCCAATGTTTTCATACTTTTAGATTTTACATTAAGGTCTTTGATTCACTTTTAGTTAGTTTTTTATAAATGATGTGAGATAATAGTACAACTGCATTCTTTTGCATGAGAATATCCAATACCATTTGTGGAAAAGACTACCTTTTCCCCATTGAATAGAAAATAACTAGAATGAAAAATTTGTTACAGCAGTTCAATAATGGGTTTGAAGTGAATGAAGAAAGATTAGTGAGCTTGAGGATAGGTAAATGAAGATTATAAGGAAAAAAAAGAAAAATATAGAGACATAGAGAACCATGGTACACCATCAAGCATACCAGAATAGCTACAAAGGGAATTCTGTAAAGAAATGAAGAAGAAAAGTTGCAGGAAAATGTATTTGAAGAAATAATGACAAAATATTTTTTGAACTTGATGAAAAACACAAATCTACAGCTGACTTCTTATCAGAAATCATGGAGGCAAGAAGACAGTAAGATGACATCTTCAGAAAGTTGAAGGAAAAAGACTGTTAACTAACACTTTTTAGTCAGAAAACTCTCTTAAAACTTTAAGGAGAAATTAAGACACTCCCAAATAACAAACAGTGAGCAATTTTTAACTAGCAGCACTATCCTACAAGAAATACCAATGTGTCCTTCATGCTGAAATTAGAAAACACTAGATGGTAACATGAATCCACATGAAGAAATAAAGAACACTGGTAAGGTAACTAAACAGGTAAATATAAAAGGCAGTGTGAAGACGCCGAAGATGTCCAAACAGGAACAGCTCTGGAGCACAGTTCCCAGTGAGAGCGACATAGAAGGTGAGTGATCTCCGCATCTCCAACTGAGGTACCAGGTTCATCTCAATGGGACCGGTTGGACAGTGGGTGTAGCCCAAGGAGGGCAAACTGAGGCAGGGTGGGGTGTTGCCTCACCCAAGGAAGGCTATCGGGGACTTTTCTGAACACTCTGGCACTCTGGCTCAGATACTGTGCTTTTCCCACAGTCTTTACAGCCCAGAGACCAGGATATTCCTGCTGGTGCTGATAACACCAGAGCTGTGGATTTGCAGCACAAAACTGGGTAACCGTTTTAGCCAGTATCTGGAATGCCTGCAAGACAGAACCACCCATTCCCCTGAAGAAGAGGGTGCTGAAGGCAGGGAGCCAGGTGATCTGGCTCTGCGGGTCCCACCCCTACAAAGACCAGCAAACTGAGACACACTGGTTTGTGATTTTCACAGCCAGCACAGAAGTTTGAGCTCAACCTGGGACAGCTGAACTCAGTGGGTGGAGGGGTGTCCACCATTACAAAGGCAGTTCTGACCTTGCCTGTATAAACAAAATTGCAAGGAAGTTTAAACAGCAGCTGGGCTGGGCCTGCAGCAGCTCAGCAAGGCCTCTGTAGGCAGACTGTGACTAGACTCCCTCCTTGTTGGGCAAGGCATCTCTGAAAGAAGGCAGCAGCCCGTCAGGGACTTAAAAATAAAGCCCCACCTTCCTGGGTCAGAGCACCTGAGAAAAGGGGCGGTTGTGAGTTCCACTTCAGCAGCCTTAAACGTCCCTGCCCAGCAGCTCTGCAGGTAGCAATGGAGCTCCCAGCACAGCGCTTGAGCTCTGATAAGGGACAGACTGCCTCCTCAAGTGGCTCCCTGATCCCTGTATATCCTGAGAGACACCTCATACAGAGCTCTGGCTGACATATGGTGGGTACCCTTCTGGGAGGAAGCTGCCAGAGGAATGAACAGGCAGCAATCCTTGCTGTTCTGCAGCCCTCATGGGTGACTCCCAGGCAAGCACGGTCTGGACTGGACCTCCAGCAGTCCTGCAGCAGGGGGGAATGACTGTTAGAATGAAAACTAAAAAACAGAAGGAAATAGCTTCAACATCAGCTGAAAAGATGTCCACTCAGAAACCCCATCTGAAAGTCACCAACTTCAAAGACCAAAGGTAGATAAATCCATGAAGATGGGAAGAAATCCAGTGCAAAAAGGCCAAAATCACCAAAATCCAAAACCTCTTCTCTTCCAAGGGATCACAACTCCTCACCAGCAAGGGAACAAAACTGGATAAAGAATGAGTTTGACAAATTGTCAGAAGCAGGCTTCAAAAGGTAGGTAATAAACTACTCTGAGCTAAAGGAACATGTTCTAACCCAATGCAAAGAAACTAACAACCTTGAAAAAAGATTAGACAAAATGCTAACTGGAGTAAAAAGCTTAGAGAAGAACATAAACGACTTGATGGAGCTGAAAAACACAGCACGAGAAGCATACACAAGTTTCAATAGCTGAATCTATCAAGCAGAAGAAAGGATATCAGAGATTGAAGATCAACATATATGAGGCCAACAAACATATGAAAAAATGCTCATCATCACTGGTCATTAGAGAAATGCAAATCAAAACCACATTGAGATACCATCTCACGCCAGTTAGAATGGCAATCATTAAAGAATCTGGAGACAACAGATGCTGGAGAGGATGTGGAGAAATAGGAACACTTTTACACTGTTGGTGGGAGGGGAAATTAGTTCAACCATTGTGGAAGACAGTGTGGCGATTCCTCAAGGATCTAGAAATAGAAATATCATTTGACCCAGCAATCCCATTACTGGGTATATGTCCAAAGGATTATAAATTGTTCTATTATAAAAATACATGCACATGTATGTTCATTGTGGCACTGTTTACTATAGCAAAGACCTGGAACCAACCCAAATGCCCATCAATGTTAGACTGGATAAGAAAATGTGGCACATATACACCATGGAATACTATGCAGGCATAAAAAAGGATGAGTTCATGTGCTTTGCAGGGACATGTATGAAGCTGGAAACCATCATTCTCAGCAAACTGACACAAGAACAAAAAACAAAACACTACATGTTCTCACTCATAAGTAGGTATTGAACAATAAGAAAACATGGACACAGGGAGGAGAACATCACACATTGGGGCCTGTTGGGGGGTGAGGGACTAGGGGAGGGATAGCAGGGTGTAGGGGGATTGGGGAAGGATAACATTAGGAGAAATATCTAATGTAGATGACTGGGGGATGGATGCAGCAAACCACCATGGCATGTGTATACCTATGTAACAATCCTGCAAGATCTGCAGATGTAC